>JAOTRH010034454.1:0-54323 GCA_034768845.1 Heliamphora exappendiculata
GAGTTCGTGCAATACATGATAATACGAGATGTGGATCAATTCATATAGTCAGTATAGAATTGATCATCCCATTGATCTCGCTCAATACACTCCAAGTGTACTAACATATCGAGCTCGAACATCGAATTTCCAAAACCTGAATTTGACCTGTTCGACCTAGCCAAAACCAGCTACTATAACGATGTACTATAATCGTACCAATGGAATGTCCGGGTCCATTGCCATTGTAAGCCTACCTGTATAATCTGTCAGAACCTATGACCTGATCTTTCATGCAGCATGCACCGAGTCAAAAACTGGACAGAATATACGGACTACGCATTCATTCATCACAAATATAAATATGAAACCACGAATACAAAAATAACTCAAATGTTTCTCATTAATATGCCAGGGATCAAGAATAAAAAACCTAAAAAGCATAGCTTTTCAGTGTACATTCCTCATGCCAAAATCACAAGTTTTTTGTCATACTTTCACGAATCTCAAAAAGGTTTTATCTCATAAAACCTCACATTTTCTATCCTTGAAACTATGCATGTCATCCTAACAGATATCATGTCACAGTTAAAGGAAAACTACAAATAAACAGTAAGCTCAACTCAGGCCACACAACCGAGGAGAAAGATCAAATGTAATCCTATATACCGACTCTATCAACTCAAGACAAAGGCAACAACTATAGACTCTCGTCCATTACCCTAGGCCCATAGGCTTGGTAACAAAAAATTTTATACAAAGTCATGACAACGTAACTGCTCAATTGATGGGTCAAGCCCAAGGATCCAGAACACCCACCAACCACTCAATTTACGGGATTCAACCCGAAGGTATAGAGCACCTACTGCTTAATTTACGGGACCTGAGCCTGAGGGTACAAAGCACCCAATCACTCAATTTACGGGGACTAACCCGAAAGTACAGAGCACCTACGCTGCGTACGTTTTCGGACTTACACCGTGTAGCAATGGAAGCCCAACTCAGCAATACCCACTGTCACGGTACATCTATGGAGAACATTTAAAAATCCATCGTAACTCAACTACGAAAAACCAGAAAAATAGTTTATACAACACATGCATAAAGCGATCCAACGTCCATCAACATGGAGATCCATGAACATGTAAAGGCATGTATAAAAGTGAGATCCAATCCATCAACATGGAGATCTAAAATTATTTCCCAAAAAACGGTTGAAAAGAATAGGCTCAACCCCGCGGGTTAGCTCCAAGCCTCCAAACATAGATATTTATAAGCCACGCCCAAAATACACGCAGGTCAGTCGACTGACCTCCCAGTCCAGTCGACTGAAAAAACTTCTGGAAAACCAAAACCTTGCACCACCTCAAGTTCAGTCGACTAGACCCTCTTGGTCAGTGGACTGAACCACCAAATACCCTCACTCAGTCGACTAAACTCACCCCTTCAGTCGACTGAAATCCTCACTGAAATTTTCTCAAACTGTTTTCTGCTACAGAACAGGTTTTATAGCCTAAACACTTGCCAAACAAACCTCTTTCGAACCCGAACAAGCGTAAAACTCATACGCATATGTGTTCTATTCCGAAGAAACAAAATCCCAACATATCGAGATTAAAGGTTAACTCAAACTCCATCAACACTTAAACATTTTCAAAATAAACTCGTTCAGGGTCTCACAGTGTTCCCTCGGGTTAGTCTCCGTAAAATGGGCGTGATTGTGCCGTTGTGAGTTATAGAGCTATTTATTATCCAATGTCTTCGCATAACCTATTGGGGAAATAGGGAGGGGTTTCTATAAGCTGCACCCGACGTCGGTTCAATTTGTGATTAATGGAATGAAACGAAAATGTGAGTAACAGATGGATGAATTGGAAAGAAAGATAACGAAAGATGAATGTGACTAATGAGAAAGAAAAGAAAAAATAGAAATAAAAATTTAATTGATAAATAAGACGCTGAAGCGAGTTTAATGATACTATAGCGTGGGAATAATTAACAGACGAAGTTAGTTGATGAGTTTAAGTAAATTTAAAGCCAAGAAATCTAAATGAATTTATATTATCTTTAAAATTTATACAAACTGGATGTATATGTGAATTAAGAAATAAATAAAATGAATAAATGAATGTGATTGTATAATATCTTGCTCATCCACGCCTCACAAATCATGCATTGCACTTTATTAGTCTTTATCCTACGAGCTTCAGCTCAGGTTGTCTATATCTAAATTTTTTGTCAAGTTCTACTATAAAGGGAAGGCACAAAGGCATTCTAAGGTTTTGAATAATGAAGTACATGAAAATTTTTGGGAGACATGTAGTTGTCTTTTGTAAAGTGTAAAGAAGATGTAGTGCATGTATACATGTTTTGGCTAGATGCATTTACCATTAAGTTTACAATATCTTTAAGAATCTAGGAATTTTTCTTCGGATGAATGTAATAATTAAGATAAATGAATGAAGTTTTAGATGTATTAATGAATAGTTATGGTGTATGTATGTATCCTAATCTTGTAGACTTTTACTTGGAGAATGTGTGTACATGTAATGAAATGGAGATGACAGCTGGTAAGTAGTTTTGACTGTGATTGTGAGTTGAAATTCAGGCTGTACCTGAGTATATATTGTGAATTGGGTTTGACAGGTTTACAAGAAAATTTGAGATAGTCCAGAAAATAGAGAAAACTCTACCAAAACTTTTGGAAAATTTAATTAGAATATTTTGAGGTAGAGTTCAAGAAACGGTATTCTTTTTTTTGGATTCAGTGTGTTTTCTTTAAAGGAGGTTCAAATCATAAATAGAGTTTTATGGAAAAGGTCCCCTTGATTATTCGGTAACATTGAGTTATCAAGTGGAGTTCACGTGACCCGAGAGTCAGGGCGTGACAGTATGGTATCAGAGCTCTAGGTTTGAATACCTATGAGCTGTGGGTGGCAATGACCTCTATGTATGAGTTTGATGTGTTTAATGATTATAAGCACCACTACACGGCATGAATTGTGTGCTTACATGGGTTTGTGACTGAATTATCTTGCATGTGCTATGTGTGCATAGAGGTTGAATCTTGTGAGTGATATGACTTGCCTCTAGGCGTCCAGTTAACTATTCTGTGGTTCGAAATAGAAAAAACGTTTGGCCAACGTTCTTTCTATGAGAATCGTGGATTAGTTACCCGGATTGGCGTGTCATTCTTAATGGTTCTCCTTAGTGTGTGTATGATTGATGATGTGATGTGTTTGATAGGATTGATATGTTTGTATCATTCTTGAGTGTTGAGTTTTGAGGAAAGGTACATGAATATTCTTTGGGCAGTAAAATGTTATTTAAGGAAAGTTGTACTATTAGTAATTACATGGCTAGGCATAGGAGAGTGATGGAATCTCCTGGAATATAGTTACTTTGATGGACTTAAATGATGGAGGTAAAACCTTTTGGTTTAAAATCCTAATGGATTTGTTACAGATGCCCTGGGATGAGTGTGGTTTTGAGTACAATTTTGGTGGACAATAACAATGGGTCTTTTAGAAATTTCATTTATAATAAAGATTTGTTGTTTGGATTAATATTTTTATAGTTCCAAGTGGTGCTGAGAAGATGTCGTTAGTCGGGACATGGGTATGCTCTGGGGCGAAACCAAAATGTAGGGAATGTTCGCTTTCTTTATGTAATACCACAACTATTGTAGATGTGGTCCTGATTAGTGAAAGGTATTCCAGACTTGAGAAGCCCTCGAAAGGTGTTGTTCATGTTTGGTCATAAGCATGGAATAGCTATGTTATCTTTAACCCAAGAAAAGATTAATGATATGGCAAGGAGAAATAGTTAACTTGAAGGGATCGAGCAATTCTGATGACGTTAGAATATTGAATTTTAGAGGGAGGAATGCTAGTGACTTTTGGAAAGAAAAGGCTAGGCTGGATTTTATCTTTATCTTACGGGGTTGTATAGATTTTCTTAGAAGGAGAGAGATTGTAGTTGACGTCATGAGGTGGGTCGTGGGAATGTGATCTAGTGATAGACGATTGTTAGAAAGATAAATCTAGAGGTCGAGAGTTGATTACCAAAGAAGTGAGTATTCTTTTGGGATGTTATCGGTTATGATGGCACTGTCAAGAATGTATGTAGCAATTCAATTATTCAAATTGAGGGTCAAGCCAAAAGCTAGGAGCAAAGAGTGTAAACATAAAAGATCTAGTTAGTGTGTTGATTGCAACTACCCTATCAAATCCGGCATGTAAGGATCATTCTTGATCATTCTTCAAGTGGTAATTTAAGATAATGAAGGAAATCTTGCTTTGCATAGTGAATTACAAGGATGATCCTACTGACCATTGAGTAATATTGTATTTGAATGATTGTGATGATGAAAAAGTATTATTGAGAAAATGCTACATCTCTTGTTAGGAGTCGATAGAAAGGATAAGAGTTTACCTAAAGGATGTTGTCGTTGAGGTCTTGATATGGTGGGTAGCAAATAGTGTATGAAAGTTTTGAATTCGATATTAATTTTCTTGATCATGTTCATATTAACAAAGGCACTGTTCCTAAATCAGAATATAAGTATGTAACAGATTTGTGAGAAATGCCAAGGGACTAGGAATAAAGTTGTCTATTAGTGAAGAGTATTCTTTTCGGCAACTTTGTAGTTGAGTAAAACGTGTTATGTGGGATGCAATGAAGTTGATGGTCTTGAATGAGTGTGAAGTATGGGAACTAAGAGTAACAAGTGATCAAATTTTGGTGATCAGGATTGAAAAGGTAAAGCGTGATAAAATAAAATGATGTTCATAGAAAGGAAATTGTAAGATATTACTAGAAAGACTTTTGGTTTCTAGACCGAGCGTTGAATTTTAGGGACGAAATTCCCAAAGGAGGGAAGGTTGTAGTGATTAGGTACGTTTTTAAATTTTTAGATAATTAATTATATAATAACTAAATTCATGGAGGTGATTTTTGATAATTGATAATATGTTAATTAAGATTGGAATAAAATTAATAGGTTAATTAAGATTTTTTTAAAAAATTTAATGTTAAGATATAACTATATGTTGAGAGTATAGGGGAAAAATCAAGACAGTTAAAAAAAAGGGTATGTTTTTCATCTCAGCCGAAGCTGAGACATTATTCTGGAGGCTTCATCGAGAAAGAGAAGAATCGAGAGACAGAGAGAAGGCGCGCACACCCTCTGTCTTTATTAAGCCATCAGAGAGGGAGAGAAAGGAAGCAGAGAGAGAGAGAGAGAGCGCCAGTGTGCGCGATCATACGCCATCGCCATGCCTCGCAACTCCTGCCACCGTCGGCGCCGTCGACTACCACCCCATCGCTGGTCTCTCTCATCTTTTCTCTCTCCTCTCTTCTGTGCATTACCCTTCTTTGTTCTTCATAGAGGAGTCTACCTAAAGCATTTGAGAAGAAGGAAGATGCAAAGCCGAGGATGACAGCAGCGGTGAACAATGCCAGTATCATTGGTTTAAGATGACAGCAAGGTTTTTAAAGGTCAGTACTGCACGTTCACCTTTGTTCATCTTTCTTTGCTATTTTCTTTTTCGGCTAAGAGCACCGAAGCTCCCAAACTTTCTTGCTTCTAGAAATTGGATGGCCTCTATTCAAGATTGAATCAAACCAATTTGGAATCAAGATCTACGCAACATAGACTTCACGTTGGACCTTCTTGAAGTCGATTTTGGAGCGAGTTTCGAAGCTGGCTGAACCTAGGGTTTCTAAAGATAGGACAAAATCTCCAGGCTTATGGCTTCAAGAGGTAGGATTCGGACTGATTAGAGTGAATTGCAATGGCTTGTGTTGAATTATTTATGATTTTAGAAAATCCTAAGCGTTTGATTGATGAATGAAGAATTTACATAAAGTTTTGAACCTGTTGAGTTTGATTTCTTTGGGGGTTGAGTTCTATTGTGAAGTTGAGACATCTAAATTGGTAAATTAAAAACCTGGAACTTGGTGTTGTGTTGGATCGGTGGTTAAGTTCTTGGAACCCTAGTTTTTGTGGGGACCTGAGATGACAACATAGATTAAACTCATGAATTGATAAAGTGGTTTTTGGAATGAGAATAAGACTGCGGATAAGTCTATGGTTAAAAACATAATACTTGAGAATTTACTATTGGGAAATTCAAATCGTGTTTGGGTGAAGTTTAGTTAAGTTACAGTAATTGAGTTGGATTTGGTGAGAGTTTGGCGCTTTTTATATCCTAATCTCAAATGGAGCATTTGAATTAGTTTTATGTTGATTTAGAGAAATAAATGAAATTAAAGCGTCATATGAGGAATATGAGCCATGTTAAGGCATGATTAAATATGCATCCACAAAATATCAAGTTGGTGAGTTGGGATAACTACGGAGTTTTAATTTTTGATGAACAAGGAGTGGTTTGAAAGTTTGAGAAAAAAAATTAGTTGAATTTCCTGAGTTGATAGGTGATTTCATAGTAATTGGACAATGAGGCATGATTGGATAAAAAAAGGGTGTTATTATAATCATATAAATCGATTTATTTATGTAGGATTTGTGTGTTAAATTGATAGTTTAAGTGAGAACTTGTGAGGATTGCAAACAATATTAATAAATCTGTGGTTAACAAAATTTGACTTTTGGAGATCGTTATCACTGGGTGAGATATAAAGTTTGGAATTCATGAGTAATTGCTTGAACTTTGTGATGTCATGAACTATGAATTTATTGTCGAATTTGTGTCGAAAGCAAATAATTTACAGAATAATGAATGAGAAACCAAAACAAAAGTGGATGTGGTATGTATATAGGACTTGTGATATGGAATCGAAAATGGAACAAAATAACGGATAATGAATAACTCATATATGATAAGATTTTGAAATCTTAGGAGTAAATGCTTGTTAAATGACATTATGTGATGAAAATTGTGACTTATTTGCTTGAATATTTTAAATTGAATTTGTGACTTAAGATGAAAATGTGAAAGTTATGATTTCTATACGGATTAAATTTGTTTAACAAATAAGTTTGAATATTGAAATTTAATAAACGTTGAGTTTTGATGAATTTGTGACATGAAAGGAAATGCTACAAAGTTGATTTGGAACTTGATATGGGCTTAGAAAAAACATAATGTAATGATTGTGAATGAGAAGGAAAATGAGGTGGGAAAAGTTGGGAAAATTTGAGACGCATACTAACAAAAAATGAAATTTGAGAAAAAGATACAATGGGTAAAGAATATGATTTGAAAGCCTGGATATGGAGTTGGTTCCAAGTTATGACCAAATGGATATTTTAAAACAAATTGAATTGACTAAAGTGAAATTTGAATCTCATGATTAGTTGGTACTTAACGTATAAGTTGAATTGAAATCTAAATGAAAATATTTGGAAAATTAAGAGGAGATAATAACTAAAATTTATAACTTTGAAAATGGAAACATAACATTATGATGGCTAAATAAATATGGAGTTCATGCTTTGTGCATAGTATAATCATAATCAAACTAACAAACTCACTTAAGTTTTGCGGTTTAAGTTAATTAAAATAAATGATAGATTGAGAACCGGACTATACGATGGTTATAATGATAACATGGTTGAAGTTAGAAATGGCATGTATGAATATGAGAATGTGCTGGTAAAATTGTTGTGGGGAGATGGATTCCCGGTTATTAATAAATAATGATATGATTATGAATTAACGATGTGGTTAATCAAATGTTGAACGGAGGATGATTAATGTGGATATGATTAAGTTGGACTTGCACAGCTCTGCGGTGAAAGATCAAAAATTTTGCGCAAGATGGGGTACCATATTCCCTCGAGTTACCCCCCATAAAATGGACGTGATTTGAGTATTAGGGCTTTGCCTATGAATATTTGGTCTCTTTAGGGTTTTTGGGCCGAATTAGAATTTTTGGTTTAATTTGGGTTTCTGATCTTTTAGCGACAAAAGATCTTATCATCTAACCGTCGCTAATATTAGGGTTTGGACTGAATCGCTATATGGGTCGTTACAGACCGAGTTATTGTAACTAGGTTCCGAACCGGGTCATTACACTTCTAGTTTGCAACCGCTCAGCTATTATCACAATAAAGTGTAATAGCCGATTAAATTAAAGGGACCACATCTAGATCCAATAAGAAGTTCCTGAGCTAAACCTCCTCCTTGGTTGCTTCAGAAGCTGCCACATACTCGGCCTCCAAGGTGGAACCAGCAATGTGGGACTACTTGATACTCCTCCAACTAATAGCTCAACCTCCTAAGGTAAACACATATTCTGATGTAGACTTACAGGAATCTTTGTCTGACTAAAAATCTGAGTCTGTGTACCCTAAAGGTACTAGACTATCTATCTGGTAAATCAACATATATTCCTTATTTCTTTTCAAGTACTTAATTATATTCTTTACTGCAGTTCAATACTCCTGCCCTAGGTTAGACTGATAACTGCTAACCATGCCAACGGCAAAGCAGATGTCAGGTCTAGTGCAAAGCATCACATATATTAGGCTTCCTACTACCGAAGCATAAAGAACTGCATTCATCTTCACTATCTTATCAGGTGTCTTAGGACACTGATACTTGGATAGAGTGATTCCATGCCTAAAAGGGAGAAACCCTTTCTTAGAACCCTGCATGCTAAAACGAGCAAGGATGCCATCGATATACTTTCCTTGTGATAAGCCCAATATCCTTTGTTTTCGATCTCGCACAAGCTTGATTTCAAAGATGTGACTGGCTTCTCTCAAGTCCTTCATATCGAACAGCCCCGATAACTATACTTTTACTATAGATAATGCCTCCACATCATTTTCGAAGAGAAAAATATCATCTACATAAAGTACTAAAAAGATCACCACACTTTTGTCACGCTTCTTGTACACACGAGACTCATCTAGACTATTATCAAAATCATAAGACTTTATGGCTTGATCAAACTGAGTATTCCAAGACCTCGATACCTACTTAGGTCCGTAAATGGATCTCTTAAACTTGCACAACATGTGCTCCTGGCCCTTTGTTGTGAAACCGCCTAGTTGTACCATAGAGATACACTCATCAAGACTTCCTTTAAGGAAAACTGTCTTGACATCCATTTTCCACATTTAGTAATCGAAATATCAGGAATGGATAAGAGAAATCCAGATAGACTTAAGCATGGCTATTGGCTAAAAGATTTCTTCATAATTAATCCCTTCTTTTTTAGTGAACCCTTTTGCAATAGGCCAAGCTTTGAAGGTTTCAATCTTTCCATCTGCTCATCTCTTCCTTTTGTAGATCCACTTGCATTTAATGGATTTTATCCCTTTCGGTGGTTCTACAAGTTTTCAAACCTGATTAGAATACATAGATTTTATCTCTGAATTAATAGCCTTTTGCGAAAGATCTGCATCTTTGTCCTGAAGTGATTCATTGTAGTTACAGGGTTCGGTATCTAGTTCTGTCGGGATCTTGTCAAAAGACTCTCCCAAGAACATATACCGATCAGGTTGATGAACAACCCTCCCACTACGACAAGGCACTATCTGTGCCTATGTACTAGCAGTAACACGATGTGTAGAATCTGAACCCTATGCACTAGCACCCTGTTCATGGTTTGCACCTGTCCCAGTAATCCTCCCACCACGACGAGGCAATGGAATATTAGTGATTTGTGATTTCTCTTTCGTTCTACTAGTATTTGCTCTCATTTCTTTCAGAACATTTTTACTATTGGGCCTGTGGTCCATAATATAATCATCTTTCAATAATCGGATATTGGTGCTAACAATGACCTTCTGATCCTTAGAATTATAAAATAAACCACCTTCATTTCCTTGGGATACCCTACAAAGAAACAGACTTCTGTCATCAGTTCTAACTTACCCGTGTTCCCTTTCAGCACATGTGTTGAACACCACCAATCCGAATGTGTTTCAGACTAGACTTACGCCTGGTCCACAATTCTATGGGAGTAAAAAGTACAAACTTTGAAGGTACCAAGTTCATAATATAAGCCGCTGTCTCTAATGCAAGTTCCCAAAACGAATTGGATAAACCTGAATAACTCATCATTGACCTTACCATCTCCATAAGAGTCTTATTCTTTTTTTCTGCTATACCATTCTGCTACGAAGTGTCTGGTGCAGTTAACTGGAATATAATCCATTCCGATGACAAGTAGTCCCTAAACTCTTCAAAGTGGTACTCCATATCACGATCGTATCGTAGTGAATTGATACTTTTACCCAGACGCTTCTCCGCCTCTGCTTTGAATTCTTTGAATTTCTTAAAGCATTCAAACTTATGGTGCATCAGGTAAATGTATCTATACCTTGACTAGTCTTTAATGAAACTGATGAAGTACTCAAAGCCACCTCTAGCCTGGATTGTTAAAGGACCACATACATCAGAATGAACCAGTTTTAACAGTTCTTTAGCTTTATAGCCTTTGGCAAAAAAAGTACTCTTGGTTATCTTACCCTCTAAGCATAATTCACAGACTGAAAATGCCTCCACTTTTAATGAGCTCAAAAGTCCATCTTCTACAAGTCTATTTATCCTTTTTAAATTAATATAACCTAAACGTAAGTGCCAAAGAAACGTTTAGTTCATTGAAGAAGAAAATTTTCTTTTATATGGTAAATAAGAAATGTTTGATTCATTAAAGAAGGAAACTTTTCCTTATATTATAAATTAGATGTGTTATTCAACTCAGTTAGTTACAGTATATGAGAGATAGAAGATATGACATACAAATCATACACCAATGTACCAGAACAAATAAAATATTTCTTTTTCTTCACAACCACAAAGTCATCAAAATGAACAAAATATTTGTCTTTTATTAAACTAAAAACTGAAATTAAATTTTTTCTAATTGAAGGTACATAAAGACAATCTTTTAGAAGTAATATTCTATCTCTATTAAAACTTAGAGTGACATCTCCTACTGTAACTGCTGCCACCCTTGTATATTGTCCATATGTAGGTAAATCTCCCCATCACTAAGTTATCAAGTTTTCTAGAACCCCTGCAATGAATTGCAGACATGATTAGTGGTTCTCGTATCTATACACCATGTACCAATAGATAATATCGCTAAAAATATTTCCACAACCAGTGAACAGAAATTACCCAGATTGTTCAACTTACTGAGATAAACTAGACATTACTTTTTCTAATGCCGTGTCTGGTTGTAGTTAAAACTTCTGCCTTTTGACTTTTTTACACTAGTTCGTGGCTCACTAACTATCCTGAAAACTGTGTCACCCTATTTTTGAACCTTTTTTTTCTTCATGCTTTTTAGCCCAAAGAAAGAACATTTTTCATAAACAAACACATTTCCTGGTATTGAAGGAATACCCTTGGTAATTAAAACTATATCCAAGTTACTTTTCCAGTCAACAAAATTTGGTCCCATTAGTTTGTTTTCTTTGAGTATTGAAGCGAGTGAATTGAAAGCCATTTTATTTTCGAGAATCACATAATTAAAAATAACCATTAATTATGACTAGAAAAACTTTGAATTTATTTTAATTTGGTTTCTTTTACCATTTTAAAAGAAATTCGCCAACAGCCTGGCACCCTGTGAATAGCATGGTTCAATGAGAGGACATCTACTATCCACCGTTTGTCTAAATAGGCCCATTCCTATTAATTTTACTATCTAGGTAACTGACCTAGCCAAGTAAAATTGTGAGACCCTGATCCATTTTAATTTTGTGTTGTTTATTATTTTTACAATAGCATGTTTATATGCGTTTTATGCATGTTCGAGCTTACAAATACATGTAGAGTTGAATCTAGGGATCATTGGGCGTTGTGGTGAAAAAAAAAAGAAAGAAATATTTGGTGATCCCTATAAATATCAGCCTTGGCTAGATATTTTAGGAGATTTTTTTGAAACTTATTAGCTAAGTTTCTTTTTCTCAATCAAAACCTCCACCTTCTCTCTAGTTTTCTTGTGGGCCCAAGCTTAATTTTTGGTGATCGAATAGCATATCCTTGTTATCCGTGCCGGGGGCTTCGCGTTCATCTGGACAGAATTTTATTTCGACAACTTTCATTTTTGCTTCGGTGTTCAAACCTTGATTTTTTAACTCAACAAGATAGGATCTTAGACTCTCGTGTCTTAAAGGGGTGCTACGTGGAATTTTATACGTTTTTACCGTTTTAAAATGCATGTATAGTTATTTTATGTTCTTAAATCATGTTTACTTGGACGAAAAGGTTTTTAAACTGTTTTTTATGGTTTGTTTCAAAGTTGGTGGACGCGCGAGGGTCTATAGTTTTCAAAAGGGAGGCGAATTTGTTGGGTTTAGTTTGGTTTGTCTTAGACCTGGACGAGGGGCGGTGAAACTTTTTCTGTCGGCGCTAGGGTTTATCCCAACATTCAGTCGACTGAATGGACAGTGTGGGAGTTCAGTCGACTAAAGTGGGTAACTCAGTCGACTGACCTAGGTTTTTGGAAAATTCTTGGTTCTACTAGCCTTTTTCAGTCGACTGAATGGTGGTCTTTAGTTGACTGACTTCCTGTAGGGGTTGTTTTCCTTTTTGGCAGGTTGTGATGTGGCTTTGGAGGTTTCTCTTTATTTTGTTATCATTCTGCAGGGATGACGTGGTTTCCTAGAATATGAAATTTGTTCATGGTTCAGTGAATGTTAACTCTAGTTGACGATGCATAATGAGGGGCTGCGGTCCTGTAGTGAAAGTCCGTGAAGATGCATTCATACATAATGAAGGACTGCCTGTAATGAAAGCTCGTGAAGATGCATTCATGCATAATGAGGGGCTCGGTCCTAGAGTGAAATCCCATAAAGATTCAAGCATTAGATGGGGTTGTGGTCCTTCGGTGAATGCTCGTAAAGATGCATTAGTTGGGGCTGCGGTCCTTCGGTGAAAGCTCGTGAAGATGCATTAGTTGGGGCTGCGGTCCTTCGGTGAAAGCTCGTGAAGATGCATTAGATGGGACCGCGGTCCTTCGGTGAAAGCCTGCAAAGATCCATTGCATGAATTGCATGTGAATTATCGTGGATTATATATATGTATATACGTGTTCTCGAGGCTTGAAAGAGTCGCGATATTCATATCTTTTCCCACTTCGCTATGATCATGGAAAACTGTTTTCGGGACTCGTGTGAGTTGGAATAATCATATTATTCTGTTAGCATGCTTTATTTTTATTTCATGTTTAGTCTGTTTCCTTCTAGGCATTGGCTCACAGTGTGTGATTTGAAAACTATTTTCAGGTACTTTGATTAGCAAGTTGATCTGGAGGGACCGGATGGGGCAGAAGATCTTTTAGTCTTCCTTTTATTTCTTTTGGATCATGTATTGTTTTTTTTTTTTCTTAGTGTTGGAACCAAGTGCTGTAAGCCTTGTGGCGGATATATCTAATGCCTGTATATCTTTTTATCTTAAGAGTTAAACATCAGGTTGGGTTGTTACAAAAACTAAATAGCTGACATAGTTTCGGTCCAGTAAATAATAGCAGTGACTCATATGGAGAGGAAACTAATTATTTACAGTCAAGTGTTAACCATCACCTAATTTCAAATCAATCGCTTCGCAATGAACCCTTCAGATGGAGAAGTAATCCACACTAACAATTATCTAAAATTATCTTTAAATGGGGTTTGTACTAGCGATACCGCAATTAATCTGTCCGATTGGGAAGAAGGCTTTACTACCAACATGCAAGATTTAATTACATCACCTACGAACTGGTGATGGAGACCGCTGAATTTATCTGTGAATAAATTCCCTCTCCCACTTATATTTTTGAAATATTTTTTAGAGTTATACAAATTTATCTAATTAAAATAAATTTATTAATTTTGAAAACCACACGATCTGAAAGTATCCAAAATTTCTTTCCGTATATATTATTCTAAAGATTTCGGTTTGCCAAACCATCTTTTCGTATTTTAATGTGTAACAAAAATTTGATGAATGCACAGTTTTTTCTTTAATTTTTCAACTAAGTTAGTGATTAAAGGTATTCAACTATTTTATTTTAGTTACACATTTTTCAAAAATTAATAATTCATTAAGATTAAGCATTTTTTATTTAATTAATTCAAAATTTAGAATTAATTCTCACGTTTTTTCCAGATATCCGATTTAATAAAAAATTATTTTAAACGTAATATTTTTTATAAAATGAAATACCTAAAGTTTTTTTAATTTAATTAAAAAAAACTTAATTTTATTTTTTTTTACAAAATATTTAATTAAAATTAAATTTTCTGAATTAATTAAATTAACAGGAAGAAAAAACCAGATATACATCATCTACGCAGTTCATAAAAATATAAATGCAAGATATGTATATATCCAGTTTTATGATCGAATAGAAACTCTGATGAGTTTCAGTCTCCTATTGAAAATAAGCTATAATAATCCTTGTTCGACTCAGCTTTCTATATCCTAATTGCATCAGAATTCTCTGATACACTGTGATATACTTAATATATCATATGAGGATCAAAACATATCAGAAAAGCTCAGTCAAAATAGCTCGGATAGCCACCACCACCGCTGGCCACCAGCCCACCGCCAGTGCCACCATGCCGCAACCTCCAAGCGACTTTTGCCGCCTCCTCCGTGCTCCATTTTCGATGCGACTTTTTTTAAAAAAATAACTCTTGAAAAATACAATTTTTCTGTCAAAAACATACCGAAAACAACCCAAAAATAGCCATCGAAACTGCCCAAAACTGCCATCGCCGCTGCCTAGCGCCACCACCGCCTTGTTGCTTTGAGGAATCCCTCAAAAATAGCACTAATATTCAGCAACATGTTGCTTCGAGGAACGCCTCAAAAATAGTTTCAAAAATAGCACCGAACAGTGTCGCCACTGCCGCAGAAAACCGTCGCTACTTTTTGCTGTTGTACCGCCTATATTGGCCTGATTTTTTTATCGTTTTTAGACAGTAATTTAAGATATGTTTATTTCTATTTTATGCCTTAAAAACTACCCACAAAACAGTCCTAAAAACGTCCCAAAAATAGCAAAACTGGCCCTGAACGCCATTGGCAAAGCTACTGGTGGTGGCTGTTTTGGTCGATTTTAACGGATGTTTTTTAACTTATTTTGCTGCTGTTTTTAATGCATAAATCCTGGAGAAACTCACTAGAAAACATTGCTTTAAAATCGTTAAAAAATTACTGCAATCCGTGGCCCAAAAAATCCAAAACCACCGCCAGTGCTGCCGTCTGTTCTTCGTGTTCTTGGATATTCAACATATTCTTAAATATTCTAAAACAACATTTAAAAACAAATAATTGCTATTACATCAAAACCTATGCCCCGTAGGCTCACATTCAATCTAGGAAAAAACTTAAACTATCACGATCAATTCTCGTGATTAAAAAATATATAATCATCATCTAAACCATTTAATCAAACACGAATAAAAAGATGATCATAAATTAGGATTAGAACGCCTGCAAAATAAAGTTAGCACAGTTCTAAAACAACTCGGTCCCTCGATAAATTGTTAACAAAAAATAAAACGGTTCTAATACCAATTGTTGGAGGCAAAACTACCAAAATTATTGTTTTTGTAAACGATTTTTCGATAGAAAATAACTGGATGGTTAATCGACGAAACGGGCTCCAGACAAAACTTTTTGATATCGAACGGTCAAAATAAAATCCATACCACCATTGTTAATTTAGAAGAATACATTTTTGATTAATTCTCTTACTACGATTTTGATTCGGAGTTGAAACTTCTGTCAGATCTTCTACTGTATTCTCTTATGCGATTCTCGAGTATAGTGTGAGCTATGATCCTTCAAGAACTCATATTGGCAAAACCTGGTCAGCTTTAGTCTTGAAGACAAGTTATCAATTTAGTTCAGCCTACCCGCATATTTATAAGGTTACAGAAAAAATCTGTAGAATAATTATGACAAAAACTTCTAGTATAACCCAGATACATATCTAGCTGTTTTTGCAATTAAACAAACCTCTCAGCAGTATTTGTAATTATAAAAACCTTACAGCAGTTTTTGAAATTTTTATAAAATACTAAATTACAGTTTACACCACTCAAGAACTGTAATTGCACTCTGACCTATAATCTCAAGACCATCTTGCATTGAGCTCCTGTTATTAAATATTTAACTCATCTCCCCACGTTAAGATTCCCGATACTTGCCAATTAAATTTAATTACTGACAATTTAATTTAATCGGCATCTTTAAATTTCTTAAACCCTTCTACTTAACTTATCTGACCACTAGATAATCAAATTCACCTGCAAGGTTTCGCTCGGTCAAAACTTATAATCTTCTTTAAGGGGGTATTGTCAATCCCGATCATTCGAAACGTGAATTCCGTCAATAATTAATATTCATCATATAATTAATACCGCTATCCAATTTATTGGGAATATAGACCCATATAAGATCGCACCCTCTAATGAATCAAAATAACGAATATTAAATATACGCAAATCAATAATTATTTCAGGATTGAGAGGATAAACACTCTAATAATAACCTTGGGGTGTGAATTAATTTATATAGTCAGTATAAAATTAATTAACTCAATATATCCCATTCAGTACACACAAGGTGTAGTAGCACAAAGAGTCGGAACAATAGACGACGCTATTATTTGTTTTTCGTAACCAAGACATGCCTACTAAAACTCTGTGTTATTATCGTACCGATTGTATGCCCATTTCCATCTAAAATGTGAATATAAAACTCATATTTTGCAAGAATCTAAAATCTGATCTTCTGTGTGAAAGTCATACTCTACACACCAGATTAAATACTATACAGAATAAAGGACATCCATGCATAACATTAAAAAAATAATATTGTATACATTGCTCATTAAGATTCTCACAAAATAAAAAATTAATTTTATTATAATAAAATTAAATACTAAAAATATGATTTTCAGTATACAACCCTAACACATAGGCCACACTTTGTTCAAGAATTAAATCAGAGAATACAGTAGAAGGTCTGACCGGTGCTTCAACTCGGAATCAAAAGTTTGTAGTTAGAGAATCGACCAAAAAAGTATTTATCTAAATTAATTATGATGGCACGGGTTTTATTTTGATCGTTCGACATCAAAAAAATTTATCTAGAGCCTATTTTGGCGATTACCCATCTAGTTATTTTTATCCAAAAATTATTTACAAAAATAATGATCTTAGCAGTTTGCCTCCAACAGGTCAATGAGGGCTTATGTGCTTAGGTCAACTCCAAGTATACTATATGTCCATGCCATACCTTATTTGGTTAGTTATGATACATGATGCTATGTTTATTTTACGTATATGATTACTGGTGATAAATTTTGATTGAATATAAGCTTGGTTCAATTTATTTACATAAATAATGAATTTTCTTACGCCAAAGCATGCTAGCATAAATTTTATATTTATTTCCACATGTTAATAATTTGGTGTCTTACATGAGGTTTCTTTTATAAGTTGAAGATTTATATTCTTAGCATAATATCATCTATCTCATTATCATTGGGTCGGGAATCACGGAGTTCACTAAAAATTAAAGGAAATGTTGAATTGAATCTTAGGGTTGTGACTTGTTTCGTGGAAATTTATAATGTTATTTTGATATTGGGATGGCTCCCCGCGGCTACATGCCATTGTGATTTCGGGGCGGTTTCCCATGGTGAAAAATGGATTGGGTGGCAAAATAATAGGTGTTAGAATAATTGTGATCCTATGCTAGGCCTTGACCTAAGATCTGAGGGCCCGATCGTGATGATTTTTTCACACCTTATGGTCAATGATAACCCGGTTAGGCACTTAGTTCGACTACGTAGTCATCTCATGGCGGAAGGAACGCCTACAATTAGTTGGTAGAATTGGTCTGTGTTGATTAGATTAGGGTTAGGATGGTTCATCTTTGTGATGCCCCGTCCTCCGAGCACGTCGGGACATATGTAGCTATAAATAAAAGAAATATTATAGTCAAACATTCATAATTACATATGATAATTACTACATCATTAAAGATTTAGAACTTGTCCATCATACTTAACGATTACAGTTATCCAGAAAAATTAACAAAAGTTACATTATACCCGTGGAAACTAAACATAAAATAAAAAAAGTAGACATCTTACGTCTTCAAGCTGCGTTGTTGGGGTTAATCGGCTCCTGCCACTCTCCCCTTTTTTCATAGTCTTCTTCCTCAACGGACACGCCTTCTCCAAAAATTCATTCTTCTTTACTTATGGAACGAATGCCATGAGTCGGAGCCTAAAAGCAAATTTTCTAAACCGTCTAACAAACTCATAATAAAATATTTTATAATACATATTGTATAATACCCAATACAAATTTTAAGGGGATAAAAATATAGACAATTTATCATTTTCAACATGGTAAGCACATATAAAAATCGTGGTGCTAGTACGTGATGCAGATGAGTGCAATGCAGTAGCCCAACCCGACATACACATCAAAACAATATCATGAATTTCACGTCGAGAATTACAAAGTAGACTTGATGGGTTTTGATCACCGAACCTATCCTCGCATCGTTGCGAATAGTAAATGCATTGCCGAGTTTTATGCCACAGCTGTTTTACTCAATAGCAATGACGTGGGGACCGACCTTTATCCAATTTTACCCATCTTTATTCCATTTCGACCAGTTCCATCTTAAGAAAAATAATACTTATTTGGTGTCAACCCAAAGTATAATTAAAGTTAGTGATGAACTCATGCCTAAACCTCACTACTACAATAGTAGTTAAAAATTACACTTACAAAATTAAAAAAAAAAATATCATTTTAAAAAAAATGTAATTAAAAATTTTAAAGTAAGTATTTGATCTCACTTTAACATATAAATGTGATTATAAATATATATTTTATCACACTTATTAATAAAGTGTGATATATTATATATTTTTTAATCACAGTTTTATTAGTAAGTGTGATTAAAATTATTATGAACAATTTATTTTATACTGTTAATCCTGATCCCGTTCCATTCGATACCCTTAGAGCTCCTTCGATCCCACGAAACCCTAAGAAACCTATTCCCTTCGGCCTTCTCCTGTGTCGCACCCTTCAGAACCGGTGCTCTTCTACCGCTGTCGTTGCTGATCTTCTACCGTTGACTCCATTGGTCTTCTACCGTTGGTCTTCTACCATCCGTGCCGTTCGATTGTCTTCTACCAGCGCCGTTTGTCTCCGACCGGCGCTGTTCGTCTTCTACCGTCGCCGTTCGTCTTCTATCGTCGGTGCCGTTTGTCTTATACCGTCGGCGCCGACCCAATATAAGGTAGGGTGAATGAATGATTTAATCAAGTAATTGAAGCCTTCGATTATTATTATTTTTTTCATTTGGTGGTTTTGAGTTCATTCTGTTTCTGGGTTGTGTTGTGTTGAGCTGTTACGATGCTTCTCTTGGTTGTCGCAAAAATGGTCGGGAAAAAATGGAATTTTCTTCGTAGAGAATTGAAAATTTACTGAACTGAGAGTATTGCACTGTAGAATTCGTTGGTTTCTTCTTAGAAAATTGAAAATTTACAGAATCGGAAGTGTATGCATTGCGATTGTTTTGGCACGGTTGCGGTATTTTTTTTTCCTTTGGATGGGTGGAAAGTTTATTTTCTCCGCTTCTTGTTCTTTTTGTGCGTTCTTGCCATCCAAACAGCGGAGAGACTAGCTGTCTGTTCTCTGATGTTCAATTTTTGAACCCCTTTCATGTAAAGACACTGTACACGTATACAAGTTTACTGTTAAACTGAAAATTGCCTGCCTATTAGTATTGCTTGTAGTTGCGTTCTAAAATCTCGAGATGGATTGAGTGATCTAATACGCTTTGGAACAGGTTTTCCTTCCCTAAACTCTGCATCAATTTCTGCCATGGATTGAGTGATCTAATACGCTTTGGAACAGGTTTTCCTTCCCTAAACTCTGCATCAATTTCTACCATTTTATACAATCTGGCATGGCTCTATTAATTAAAATTCACCCTAACCAATAGTGATTGCTCTTGTTCTTAAGGTTTTAGCCTGAAAAATTCTATTGCAGTGAATTAAGCATATGATTGCTCAGACAATATGGATGAAGGAGTGTGCAATGAAGTGGCAGCAGTTGATGCTGTGGATGGAAAATACCTTCGAGGCAAAAATGACCAGTATTCCTTGAAAGCAGACAGTACTAGTACGCTGGAATCACATGAAATGATAATACCCAACGAGGGTCAGTATCATGGGGGCTCGTCCCCTGCATTTACTACTCTTTTAGAGGGGAAGAACCCAGATATAGGTGGTGTGTCACAACATCCATGTGCTAGTCCTCATTGTACGGATGATGTTGGTGTCATGGTTGAAGAGTTAACACTGAGAAATTATAGTGGTAAAAACTTAGCCATAGTGGGTTCCACCGTAAATAGGGATATAATGCAGACTAGGCAGGATCAGTGGCCACATTTTTATCTGATGGCAGGTGGATTAGGAAGTGGCAGCTCACGGGAAGATGCTCTTAACAAGGACTATTCTAAGGCAATGCTGAACTCCTGGGAGGATGTTGGATACTCAGTTTTTCCAGAATTATTGGGTCGAAAACCACCTGATGGCGATCACAATGATAACTTGGAACATCTACCGAATAATGAAAACAAAGCTATCGCAAGCTCTACATCAATACTTCCTGGTGGTATCAGGACAAAAATTCTATCCAAGTTTATTAAGAATACACTGAAAGGTAAGGGGGTTATATCTAAAGGTCCAGCTCATAAACGATTTGGTGCAAAGTTTAGGAGCCAGACTAATTCCAACGCTGCTGGTACTGCTATCATAGCTTTTGATGCATCGTTGAGTTTGAGTACTAAAACAGCGGTGCCTCCATCTGATGATGCGGGGTGTGGGGGGCGGGTTTTTACCTCAATGCTTTTGATTTTGGAGTGAGTTTGAGAGAATGACTAATAGCTAGGCATTATAATGAAAATAAAGTTAAAAGCTTGTATATACTTAGGCAGATTGTGGATTTTGTGGATTTCTCTCACTCTCGAGGAGTTGCCTTGCAGGACTTACGCCCATCGTGCTTTAAGTTGTCACAATCAAACCAGGTTATATACCTTGGATCATCTGTTCGGCATACAGATCAGGATAATCTTCTGTTACAAAATGATCAAAATGTGAAAAGGATGTTAGAACAGACCCTGCATCCTGCTGTCAGTCAGCTGTTAAAGAAGCAAAAGTTTGGGGAGAACTTGAACTTTATCAATCAGTGGCCTCAGTTCCTATCAAGATCTGGGTTTGAAACTGCATCTGCTAATGATACTGGTGTCGGTATTGTTGGGTCACAAGATTCCTTGAATGAATTGAAGAAATAGCATAACCCGAAATAATACAAAAGTGAGTGCAGCTCCAGCAGCCCTCTTGCGTCTCATGTGTCACCACTGCTGTCTACTTATACAAGTGATCCGTTGGAGGAGAAGTGGCATACTAGTCCTGAAGAGCTTAGTGGGAGGGGATGTACATTTTCATCTAGCATCTACGTTCTTGGTGTTCTTCTCTTTGAGGTACAAAAATAGTTATAACATGCTGTTTCTTGATTTTCTTCATCATCAAAAAAACTCACCATGGCCTGGTATAGTTTGTCTTATGCTGAAAAGTGTAAACTACCAAAAAAGTAGCAATCTTAACACATGATAGAATTATGAATACCTTTCCATTAACACATTAATAAGTATCCTGCTTTTCCCCTCAACTAATTTTCCAAAGCACTGTGAACTAGAAATGTGTATAGTCCATTCTATCATGGTAACCAACCCAAACCCCAGATATTTATTCATTTTGTTTTGGTTCCATTAATTTAACAAGTCTTTGAATGTTCGTTTCTCTTTCATAAAAAATATTCTTTGAATGTTTGTTAGGTTGAGCTTGAACAATATTGTTGTTCCTTGAAGGTTGGACTATTCCTTCTTTTCTATTGAATCCATCATAGCCACTACCTGCATTCCACGAAATTGTGCATCACAAAGTTTTAGTGCTAAAATAAAAGGTTCTTATTTGCTACGACCTTCCTTCAAGCTTGTAGGTCAATCTAACTAAGCATTCTTTCTAGTAATGGATTGGGAGGTTAGTTCTAACAACCCCAAATCACATCAAAATAATAAAATAATTTCTTGCAAGCTAGCATTATAGTGACAATCCCCATAGTAATACCCCTCACTGCATACTTTTCATTGGCTGTTAGAAACAAAATTGAGTAAATGAAACTACAATAATCATGTCTTAACTGGAGCCATCAACCATGTATCAAGTCTTTTTTACGTATCAAACTAATAATCTGTTGTAATCCACAATTATACTTTTGCTTTATTTAACTTTTCCTCACAGTTGCCGGTACGTCTGCACGTCCTCACACATGTAAAAGGGTAATTCTCTCTGCTTTAATTTGTTTCATTTCTGATTACAGTGTAGCATAGAATGTAGTTTCTTCTAGTCCCCCCGCCCCTGCCCCCTGGGTCATTTGAAGGTGGGAATCCATCATTTGGATTAAGTAAGGAATTTTGTCACATGTGTTGGGAAAACTTTCAAAATATCCTTTCAATTTTGAAAAGGCTCAAGACTATTCTGCCAACTATAGTTTTTGATTTTTTGGAGATGGGCAGATATGTTCACAGATTGCTAGTTCTTGACATTGAGATGGGCCGATATATATTTCACAGTTGTTCTAATTCACGAAGGATCAAACATGTTTTGATCCAACTGATATCCTGATTGGGTCAATCTCGGCTCAATTTGGATCTTTGGACAACTCCTCAGGACTATTGCCAGGAGGCTTATGGCAAGATTGTGAATTTTATGACCAAGAGACCTGGCAAGAAGTCACTGTTAGGTAATTTTTGATGCAATGGCTTCAATGTAATTTGTGCTTGAGGCAGTTGGGCTTTTAGAAGAATAGCTGTAAACCTCTGTTGGAAATGAAATATAAGTTTGATCTCCGAGGACCATTTCTTAGTGTACTATTTTAAAAGTTTTACCTGCGAGTAGGAAAACATGGGTTTGTGTAGAGATCAGTCACTTTGCAGAAATTTCGCAAGGCTATAGATCTGCATCTTCCCCTTGCCTGCACCCTTAATTAACATGAACCTGCATTGGGTGATGTTGCTTAAAATTAGCCTCAGAATGAAGTGGAATGGTTGTTGCTATGGCCAACCAGCCTTATCATCTATATGCCATTGAAGGGATTCTTGATTGTTGGTTTTGCTTACAAGTGGGTAATGGGTATGATATTCATTTATCATTTATATGGCATTCCTAGATGCAGAACTAGTGTTTCATAGTTGAATTGCTTACATGCCAGCTCTGACGTTTGTCATTTTAGATTTTTTCCAATTGTGTGTTTAGATTTTTGGAACTGAAAGAATTTATTGTATCCTTTTGTTTTCCTTATTTATCCACAGGGAAGAGATAGAGAAGCAGAAAGCTCATGAAAGATACACGATCTGCTAGAACAAGAGAAAACAGAACAAGCAAGGAAAGACTTAGGTATGTATTGTTAATTATTAGCTGACTCAGGTTTTTAGGTTTAGGAGTTATTGTAGTTGCAAAGTGTTTTGTTGCTCAAATATTGAATATTTTATACAGTTCGTGAGGTGGATATTTATTTTTTCACAAGTAACTCCTATTAGTGGGACGGGGTATACAACTCATTGAACAAGTGAAAGAGAAAAATCTAGTAATTTGGTCTACAATATTTGCTTCAAAATCGAGTATTGATAATTAGATATTTGCTTAACATTTTACTCTTAGCCTATATTTGTTTGGAGGATGGAATTGTTTGGGCGATGTAAAATTTATTCTATAAGCTTTTAAAACTGGAAGCTAGTTAACCGCATCCAAACCTTCCAGATTCACAAATTCTTAGCAACGAACTTCCAACGTCTAAATAACAATCAAATAAGCCCAAAATCAATATTTTCTTATAACTAAGCCAGTCGACCATAAGAACATTTTAGGTTTTCTCTAATAAAAACTAACAAAATCAATATAACCCAATATATAATCCAGCATATTGATCATATCATATCATCCAGGTCTATTAATGACATTTACCATCATAATTATTTACATAAAAACCTGTTGTGGGTTAGCTATTGGGGCTGGTTTGAGGTTTTGCTACTGTGGGTTGCTGGTCTGGGGTGTAGTGCCATGGTTCTGGTTTGTCTGTGGGTTTGGTGGCTTATGAATTTGAGGCTTGATGTTGTGGGTTTCAACTGTTTGAACTGCTTTCTAGTAGTGATTTGTCATTATTCATGGGAATTTTTTGCCTTTTCTAATATATAAGATTAAAATTTGTCTGAATTATTATTGTGGAACTTGTTTAGTAGGTTCAGGTTGTTCTGATGGTGTTGTTTCATTTATGTTTTTGCAGCAAAGGAGCATATAGATGCATGGTACTGGCTTTTGGAAAAGAAAAGACAGATCAAAAGCATACATGCACATGCAATGGAGAAGCAAAACTTTGGGATGGTTACAAAAACTTATTAATTAGTTAATTCTATTCGAGCAATGAGGTTATAAAATTATATGCAGAGTGAATATACACACTAGAATCTAAATATTTTGGTAAACACTTCAGAATTAATTCAATGTATTACATTTTTTATGTTTTTTTTTTAATTTGCATTTATGATTGTTGTGCACTCGTATTATATTACGAGAATTATACGTAATTGTAAATAAATGAGGTCACATTTTTTAAATTATTTTTAATAACAATTTTCAGATTTTAACGCGAGAAAAAATTGTGATTAATAATGCCAACACGACCTAATAATCATATTAATTTTATTTTTAATTACGTTTTTTATTATTTTTAATCACATTTTGTGTTATTTTTAATCACGTTTTTTTATTTTATCACGCACAGACAGCGTGGTCAATAATGTAAAATCGATTAAATATCATACTACTTTTATTTTTAATCACGCTTTGTGGTATGTTTAATAACACTTTTCAATTTTTATCACGCACAAAAAGTGTGATTGATAATGTAAGATTGATGTTTTAGCTTTAACAATCACACTAGTTTTATTTTTAATTACGTTTTTTATGTAAATAATCACGCGTAAAAAGCCTGATCGCAAATTTCGATTTTAAATTATACTTTTATAAATTACACTTGAAAAAACGTGATTATAACTTTATAATCACATGTATAAAATTTGAAAAATTTGATGTTTCAAGTGGTTTTTAGTAGTGCTTATGACACCCTGGTTCGAACCTTAATAATAACTACCTAAATTGTAATAATTTGGCCCGAATCCTAGTTGTAATAACTCATATTGTAACTATCAAGAGAACGATGTAGTCCAAATCATAGTATTAGCGACGGTTAAACAATGAGAATTTAAGTCACTACTACAATAATGTTAAAATATTACACTTAAAAAATTATAAAAAATTTATTTTTTATAAAAACGTGAAAAAAAATACAAGTAAAATTTATAATCTCATTTTATCAAATAAAATGAAATTATATATATATTCTTTTATCTTATTTATTTAAAAAATATGATAATAAATAAATTTTTTAATCTCACTTTTTATACGGAAGTGTGATAAAAAATTAACTCACAAAAATAACTCCTCACTTTCCTCTCTCCCCGATAGTTGCCTCAGGCCTTCTCACCGCGATACTCTCATCAAGCCCTAGCTGCCCCATCGAGCTCGTGGAGCCGGAGATCCTCCGCTACAAGGCCTACGAGCCCATCCTCCTCGTCGACCGCCACCGCTTCGCCGGCGTCGACATGCGTATCTGTGTCAAGGGCGGTGGCCATACCTCCCAGTTCTACGCCATTCGCCATAGTATCGCCAAGGCGCTCATCGCTTTCTACCAGAAGTATGTCGACGAGCAGTCGAAGAAAGAGATAAAGGACATCCTGGTCAGGTACGATTGCGCTCTTCTCGTCGCCGAAAGAAGTGAAGTCAAGGTTCAAAAGGGTTTGTGTATTTTGTGGGAGCAGTATTGGAAATAGAAATAGCTACAGAGATGCTGCTCTTGAATTGGGGAAGGAGCTGGTACGTACTTTAACTCCCACAATGAACAACAAATTAAGCGTTCAATTTGCATTATTAAGTTAATTTCATCGATCACCTTCTAATTTTAGTTGTTGACAAGGTTCTAAATCGCGGTAATACGGCTATGTATCATTTAGTATCCAACAATATCAAAATAAATATCCATATGCATCAACCAATAAGATACAGAACGGTGAATATTTAAAACACTACTCGTTGATCTGCTTTAATTTTGCTTCCTGGAAGGTGTCGAGGAAGTTGGATCTGGTCTACGGTGGGGGCAGCGCCGGGTTAATGGGTTTAATCTCTCAGGAGGTTCATCGCGGTGGAGGACACGTTATGGGGTAAACTATACACCCGTTCGTTTCCACTTCCACCGTCGCGTGGGCCATTCCTTGATCCAGGTTGTTCCTCTCTCTCTGCAATATTCCATTAATTTGTTTACGTCTTCGATTGTTTTCTTAAAAATCTCTTCATTTGCTGCTAAATTCATTTGATATCAAACGGATCCATTTTTTTCTTCTTCTTTTGTTTGCCTCATTCCTATCTTTTGTATTTCTTTCCATGATTAATATGCTTTTTGTTGGTATGTTAATGTACTCCCTACAACTATAGCAAGGCCTCAAACTTGGGAGGCTTAATGTTTAACCAAGCTGTATATTCTTTCTTTCTATCCTTTTTTTTTTTTTGTATTTTCAATAATTATCGAATTGGAAGTAGGCCAGATTTTCAAATCCTAGAGTGGATGTGAATTGTGAAAACTGTCATTGCCGCAGGTTCTGCTGGCAGTTTTGATTCTACAATGATAGGAAATGTTATATAATTTTGATTTCATAATATGCTCTCTACATGTTTGATTAAATTCCTGTTAGAAAGTATAAACAATCTTTCCGTTGTGTAATTAATAATCAAGATATTTTTGAGAATATGATCCACGTTTTATAGTTGAATTAATGTTAAAGCTAGTATATTTAAGAATTTTGTGTCATATTTAAGCTAGTATATCTGCTTTTTCTAGGAAAATCTGGTGCTGGCCTAAAAATAAGAAAAGTAGAAATTGGATAGCCTGTGATTATCTTTATTTGGTAATGTTTCAATTTTCAAGGAGAGTAAAACGGGAAAGAAACAAAATCGCTTTGGGTTGGGATTAAACTTTGCTGCACCTTTGTTATGGATCATTAGGATTAATCTTTGCTTATCTAATATTTACAACTGCTGCACTAATATTTATTCACAATTGCTGCACTATTCTTCTTTGGCTTCACAATTAACGCACAAATAGGCCTGTGATTGGATCATTGACACATAGGCCTGTGATTGGATCAATTAGATGTATCTATTTGTCAATTAGATGTATCTATTTCATTGTTTGGATCATTGGACCTGTGACTCTTTGAGAGAAGGGCCCTAGGCCTTAAAAATGTTCAACATTTTCTCTCTTAACACTTAGAGGAGCACTGGGATGATACTTTTTAATATTTGAATGGATTATACAACATAAGTTTGTGCCAGGCTCCCCACAATGTATGTGGGGTTAATAATGTTAAAATCATTTCTACATTCTGTGGTCCATGAGTTGTAGCATACAATGATAAAAATGTATTATTCTTGTATACTACTTTGATATGATCTACCATATATTCATGGCATAGACCCATCTAAAGAAATGGAGGGAGAAGAACTAGGGCATGACTACTGGGAGGTACATGTTCAAGTTGCAGTTAAACCCAATGAGAGCTTGATACGAATGTATAGACTTATAAGAACAATTGGACAAGCTGTTGAAGCTCATGTTGCTCGGCCTGCTCCATTTGTGGTAGTCTTTTAACTCTTAATTATTAGTTTTATTATCAAAGTAATTATTTGATTAACTCATATAGTTCTTAATTTTTTTACATATTTATTTTTTGGATGTAGATTTCACAAGTCGTTCATGCTAATCGGGACTACTCATACAAGTAAATTTGGAAATATGGTTATTCATTGAGGTAATGAAAATTGTTTGGTTCATTTTAATGAAGATTGCTGGAAATAGGTTTCTAACTTTCTGGTCCTATATGAGAATATATGATTTGGGGTTACAGTAATTGTTTATTTTTCTAATTTTTGAGCAACTTGCTTACTATTTTTCTATTCCCTACTAATTCTATCTTGTGAATTAGACTGATATGCAGATTCTATAGTGTGGCTAGCATTGTTCTTCTCAACACTTGTTCAAGTGATGGATGTGTCAGTTCATTTGTTATACTATTGGTGTTGTAATTTTTACATTATAAGATTTTTCTCTTTAACTCTATGTTAATTGTATCTCTTGTAGTTCAATGGAAAAAAAACTTACATAGATTACGAGCTAGATGAAGTGCGTGTTAAGTGGATTAATTTTGTCTTAGAATATATGTGACTCACTCTAGAGATATTACTTTCTGTACTTTGGTCTAATTTCTCTGATGTTCAATCTTTGATGGTCCAGTTTCTCTAGCTCCTCTAAATGATTGTCACTAATGTCATCCCAAAAGACCTTTAAGTATGGCATGTCATGACCACAAGGTTATCCAAAAGAACACTCTTTACTGTCAAATACTTTAATCTTTTGAATAAATGACTAGCTTTTTTCTTCTTTCGGATGGAATCAATCGTCATTTGGCATTTCTTTTAAGAGGAATGATAAATTTTCTGGAATTATAGTAATTGTGTTGAGTATTGGACGGAGTTAAAAAGAAGAAAATGTATTGATATATGGAAATAGTAGTTATTAATATGTTTGCATTGTGATTGTGAGTTGAAATACAGGCTGTACCTGAGTATAGATTGTTTGAATTTAACAGGTTTTCAAAAATTTGGAATAGTCCAAAAAATAGAGAAAATTTTGTCGAAATTTATAAGTTTTATACTTAGATTATTTTATAAATTTTGGAGTTATTCCTTTTATAAATATGGGAGTTATTCCTTTTGAGCAACTTTCTTATTATTTTTTTGTTCTCTGTTAATACTATCTTGTGAATTGGATTAACCTGCAGATTCTAGAGTGTGGCTAGCATTGTTCTTCTCAATACTGGTTCAAGTGATGAATTTGTTGAAAGTACTATTCCTTTTTTTAGCAAGAATTCTCTCAGTTTGTATTGTAATAAATTTTAAATTATTAGGTATTTTTTTAATATTTGGTACAATTGATCAAAAGATTATTGGGTGTTATATGAATATATATTTCGTTGAAAAATTAATGAATTCTTTCACTGCAGTCATTATAATTTGTTTGGTTGTCTTGTGTATGGAACTTGGAGTACATTCTGTTGGAAACGCTTTTTTATAGTTGGCTTTTATGTTTTACGCTTATGTTTTGTGGAATAGAACTAAATATGTAGAGAATTTGAAGTTAGGTAGAATTGGTGAATTGCATTAATTGACAGGGCTGTTATAGATGAAAAAGACTCGAAATAATATTAGGTGCGTGTTGGTGCGTAGTGGGCACACGCATGAGGGGCATATAGTGGTTTGGTTGGGGCGCTAGGGTAGATCACAGTTTTAATCTGTGATGGTTATAAGATAATCGATCACGATTTTTACACGTGATTGTTAAATAAATAAGATCACGTTTTTTTATTATTTTCATCACACATTTCAAATTTTAACGCGCGTAAAAAATGTAGTTGATAATGCCAACACAAATTAACAATCACACTAATTGTATTTTTAATCACGCTTTTCATTATTTTTATTCACGCTTTGCGTTATTTTGAACTACGCTTTTTCGTTTTATCACGCACAAACAGCGTGGTCAATAATGTGAAATCGACTAAACATCACACTAATTTTATTTGTAATCACGCTTAGGGTTATTTTTAATCACGTTTTATGGTATGTTTAATAACACTTTTCGATTTTTATCACGAACATAAAGTGTATCGATAATGCAAGACTGTGATATTTTAGTTTTAACATCACACTAGTTTTATTTTTAATCACGTTTTTTGTGTGTAAATAATCACTCGCAAAAAGCGTGATCGAAAATCTCAATTTTAGATTACACCCCTATAAATCACGTTTGAAAAAATATAATTATAATCACCCGTATAAAGTGTGATGTTTTAACAATAAAAAATCTTAACTCAACTCGAAACCTTATTTTGACTCGAAAATTCTAAAAAGGCTGAATACTCAAAAGAAAAATCTTAATACTCAAAAAAGTTCCGAGATAACTTAAATTAAGTAAATAATATAAAATATTAAATTAAAAATCAAAAATTTTTGTAATTAAGATAAAATGACCATTTTGCCTCTAGTACAGCAAAAAGTCGTAAAAATTTAAAATTTGGCACATAGACACCAAAAATTAGATATTTATATACAATTAATTAATAAAATATAAAATAACAACAAAAATGACGAAATTGCCTTTGCATGGCTGGGTACTTTTTGCCTTTTAAGCTTAAAAATAAAATGTGCCCAAAAAATTACTTTTTGCTTTTTAAACTTAAAAATGAAAAAGAAATGTATAAATTAAGTATTATTTTGACATAATACTTTTTATACAAGTAATATCTATAGTAATATAATAATATAGGTCAACAAAAATAAATAAATAATTATTTAAAATCTCTACACAATAAATAAGTCAAAAAGTTAATTCTAGTCAAACTAACTTAATTTAGTTTAAAAGCTTACACTTATTTAATTAATTACTATCAAAAGTATGATAAATTATGGAAAGACTAATTTAATTATAAATAAATTGATATAATAGGTTTTAGTAGGTTTAGATGCGAAAACTACATATAAAATTAGTATTTTATATATTTATATTCACAAAAATATACCAAAATACAAATTAAAACCTTAATTAAATACAAAATTAGCTTTTTAGTCTCCCAAACAAGCATGGATGAAACCCCATCTGCAAAATCTGATAACACCTCTCTCAAATAACTCCCACCACCCCATGCAACCAATAGGGACCAAGAAAAATTTAAAATTTAAATTTTATGTAATTATTTTGTCTCAACTATATTTTTGTTATAAAAATACACCAAACACACCTTCTCCTCTAGGCATATTCGGCTGAGAGAGTGAGGGACCAAAAAAATTTCTAAGTATTTTCAAAAAAGAAGGAAAGAAGAGAGAAGGAAGAAATGATGAGAAGAGAATCAAGAAGGAGGCAACAAAGCTAAGTCCATCTCTTCTTTAACTTTTTAGGCATCAAAAGAGGTAAGCAACTCTCTTAAATCTTCTGATATTCTCCCTTAAGATACCCCTCAATCCATTTCTATAACAAATTTTAAGAAAAAGAAATGAAGAATAACTCAAAAAAAGGCGTTGTAGATGCAAATAGTGGATTGTTAGGGTAAGATTGTACTTTGCATGTACTTGCATGTATATGTTTTTGAGTTTTATGGCTTGTGTGTATTCTGGAGTTTTGGTTTATGTGAGTTAATAACATGCATGCAAAGAAAACATGTTAAAATGTACATAACATAAGCTAAGTAACCAAAACCCTAAGTAGCCTGATTTTCTGAACTTACTTTCTGCCACCAATTTTAAAATAGTATAACTAATTGTAGAAACATTATATTAATGTTAATTTTGTGTCCAGATTTAGATTTTTGAGTTCTCTTGCATAAAAAATTAGGTTGAAGTGATTTCGTTGGGTAGAACTCTGGATATCTCATTTTTGCCAAAAAGTGTCAGATATTGACCACTCTGAGTTTCAGACCTAAAAATCATAAGTTAGAGTGAGAACCGAACTTCGGTCGAAACATAAACCTTGTAGAGGACATATTTATCTTTCTTTCCACCAACATTGAGCCAAGAATATGAAGTCTTGATAGATCAAAATACTTTCCAAAGTCACAATTAAGGTTTAGTAACTAACAGACCTCTATGTCGCATATTTTTGTGAGACCTAAAACCCAACTTTTTAGAAGTCAAAATCAAAAGTGGTAAACATGAAAAATGTAGCTAACATATTAAGCTAATTACGGAGTAATCATCAGCTCAAAATATCTTATGATGATATCCCAAAGGTTTGGAGCATTCTCTGTTAAAAATATATTCTACAGACCCCTTTTAGGCTAACTGAACCATTTTTATAAATTGGCCAACTTCTCAAACGTTTTCCAAACAACTAGCCCTAGAACAAAACAAAACACTTTTAGGGGACACCTTAAAATAAAACCTCACAAAAAATTAGACCTAGAATCCTTGAACTGATGCCCCAAAACAGTGGCTAACAAAAACCAAATTTCTATGTTTTTCTTTGTAAAATGATAAAGGGTTTTACTAAAATAAAATAAATGACCTTTTTACCTTAGGAACTGACCTTGGTGATAAATATGAAAGTTATAAGAAATATGTTTATCTAATTGGTGTTAAAATTTTAAAAATTAAATCAATCTCTAAGTACTTCAAAGCACTGTCGCAACTTTAAAATTAGCAATTAAACTTGTACATAAAATTAGCTAAGTGCTCGAATGATGTGTTACTTATGAGACTTGAGTATGTGAATCTTATATGAATTTTGTGAGTAATTAGTATATGAAAATGATACTTTTGATGAAATAAACTCATGTCGATGGTTCGATTCTATGTCGTTTAAATCGTGGTTATGCTTCGCATGATTGTACTTGATAGTTTAGCAAGTTGTACCATGCACCCTATCATATTTATACGACATGCAATGACTAACTGTACACAAGAAGCATGCTGCACATCATGAACATTCTTACATGTTATCTTGGGTTATCGGAGTCCCTTTCGTATCTTTCAATTGTGTTGATAACATGAAAATCAATTATTCAGTGGTTCTGGATCTAGGACGTCCTTGGTTGCCACATTGATATTGAATTGGAGATTTTTAATTATAAAAGGGGGATTTAGACACCATAGTTTTGTCACTAGCTTTATTTAGACTTTGGGTTGATACTTAACAATTATCCTAGTACTTAATGTGGGACCGTTGGCCCGTATAAGGGTGGCCGATAACTGGGTGACCTACCCTCACGCCGTTGCCATTGAGCAAAACGGTTGAGGCATGTAGCCAAGGTAAGCATTTACCTTTCGCAACGAGGCAAGGATAGGTTATGTGAGCAATGCCATGAAGTCTACTTTGTAATTCTCGACATGGAATTCATGATTATGTTCTTGAAGTACTTGGGGTTGGACATCTGCATTGCATTCATCTGCATTACGCACTCGCACCACTGTTCTTATATGTGCTTGTCCTGTTAAAAATGATAAATTGTCTATATCTCTGCCCCCTTAACATTGAATTGGGTATTATACGATATGTATTGTGGATATCTTGTTGTGAGTTTGTTAGACGGTTTAGAAAATTTTCTTTTGGGCTCCGTCTCATGGCATTCGTGTCACAGGTAAAGAAGAAGGACTTTTTGAGGCAGGCGTGTTCATTGAAAAAGAAAACTACGAAGAAGGGGAGAGTGGCAGGAGCAGGTTAACCCCAAAGACGAAGCTTGAAGACGTAGGATGTCTACCTTTTTGATCTTTTATTCAGTTTTCCCACGGACATATTGTAACTTGTCAAATTTTCTGGATGACTGTAATCATTAAGTATTTTGAATAAATTCTGAACCGTTAATAATGTATTAATTATCATAAGTAATTATGAATGTTCGGCTAGAATATGTCCTTTATTTGTAGTTACGTATGTCCCGACATACTCGGGGAACAGGACGTCACAGTTGGTATCAGAGCCTAGGTTTAGTGAACCTTTAGGCCTTGAGAAATGGGAGATTGCGAGTTTTGTAGCGTAAAAGTTCTGTAGAGTGTCTGTACCATTAAGTTTTCATGTATAATTTTAACAACTTAAAATCTTTACCTTAGAATTTTCTCTATCTTTCTTTCTTTAGGATGGCGCCCAATGCAGAACCAGCCGGGGAACCATGGGTAGCATCAGAACCAGAGGACTTAGATCCCGAAGAAGATCCAAAAGAGGACCCAGGGGAAGAACCCCCTGAAGAGCAAGACCCAGTAGACGTGTTTTCGTTAGCATAGATGTTTTTGGACGAGTGGCCAGCACAGGGAGAGGAAGAAGCCGAGGAAGTAGGAGCAAACGTAGAATCTGATGTAGTAGGGGACAAGGCAAACTTTGAAGCAGATAATGAGGAGGAACCTGAGGATGATGACGAGAATGAGGAGCAAAACATCGCCTTCTTTTATGATCCACTAGAGGTGCTATCGCCCGAATCGGAGGACGACAAGGAGACAGATGCAAGAACCTACTGGAGCTGCCAAGACTATTCCAAGGACTACCGTATTGGCGAGTGGGTTTATGCCTGAGTATTCTTGAAAAGGAAAAAGAGGTGGAGGAAGCCGGAATCGTTTCCTCGATTTATAGGTCCGATAAAGGTTCTAGGGAAACACGACGAAATAGCATACCGAATGGAAGTACTGCCAGGGTTTAAGGAGCGACTTGGAGATTTGGTAAAGACCCAATGGCTGCAGACGACAATGCCGAGAGATAAACGAGGAATCGTTGACCCACGTAGCTCAGATATCAACTTTGATGATCCGAAGACTTATGAAGAGGTACTGGTGACCATCACAGATAGAGCTCGTATAAGGCCAGGGAACATTTGGTACGTGGAGGTCCAATGGCGTTACTATGCCATTTACGAAGTGACTTGGGAACACGAGGTAGTTGTTTGTCACTTCTATCCGCATTTGCTTATTTAGGCTTTAGTACACTAGGCCCTGTACTTTTTCTTTTGTTTAAAAGTTGTGTGTGTTGTGTGAACTTTTTGAGAACCTTCTACCAGTTACGTGTTGAATGAAATGAAAGTATTCATTGTTAAATTTTTTATAAACTGTCTCAAATTCATAAGCTATCTCATAATCTCAAACTAAAATCTACAACATTCAAAAAAAAAATTTGAAGACAATTAAGAAGGGAAACAACCCCCCTTAATCACGACACACTCTCTTAGATAGTCAATAGACCATCAAACCATCGATAAGTTGACTAATTCCTAGATGATAAAGCACTCGGAGTAGCATATGTTTTGAAGGAACATCGTTAAAACCCCGCAATTTCACCCTTATAAGTTTTTTTTCCCAAACCCTTGTATCAACTTCTATACCGGTTAGAATTCTTTGCTTATCTTTCCTTCTAATGGCACCGGTCCTCAACAATGCTACCCAATAACATTCGTAGGTAATCCTTCACCACCATTCATTTCCTGACTTCAACACCACATCCGACTGAAACAATTTTGAAAACTCTTGAAATCCCAACCTGGGGAGTTAACTTGGATATGCTTGAATTGAAATACGTTAGGCCGACATAATTTGAGGGCAAATAGCCATTTTGGCTACCCGTTGCTTAAACATACGTTTTGTCAAAGTCTGATGTTGCACAAAATAATCCGAGAACCTCCTTTTTGTAATATTCATTAATTGTCGATTTCTTATCCCTAGTTCATCTAAGCTTCAATCGATCTCTCGACCCGAGTCAATGGTGATTGCTTGAACTATGACACCTTGCCTAAATTTAACCTATCCCAAAACCATCTAGGTTCTGCCCTAAGTTACTCTAGTCCCAATTATGTTTTGTACCATTCAAAATTTTTAGCTAAGCACTTACCTATTCATTGCCTTTTGGTCACTTTCTCTAAAACCAGTAAAATTAAGCTGACCATCCTTATTAAACCTCACGTATGTTTGTCCGTCGATCTTCAAAACCTTACCCATAGGTCAGAAAGTGACGACGATCGTCGGAATATTATGTTATTAGGCCTTAGCACCTTCACGAAAGACTAAGACAATGCACGGAAACCTCTTAACACCTTTTTCAAATCATAGTGCAATCTTTCCTCAATATTACGACTCAAAGTACCGCTAACGTTCGCGTTTAATGAAGTTTTGAAGATCGAGATCCCCGACTATAGGAATGGTTAAGTAAAGAGTTTACTCAACTAATTACGTCTTTTTAAAGGGCCTGACAAGTAGAACCATGCTATTAGTAACCTATAATTAGGAACAATTGCTTCACACCAAAGGACTCACAATGCTACCATATGACAGAATTTAGACATTTCCCAGACTAGTTCATAGTGGACCCACACATCTAACGAACCGAAAAGCAAAAGATTCGTGCCGACGGTAGAGAAGAGAAAAATAAGAGACAACCTCAAGCTTAGGGAACCCTTAGTATGCAAGTAATGGAAGAATATCTGTACGTATCGATATTCACGTCAACCTTTCTCACCAAGATGATAGTACCCGAATTCGGCCATCCCCACTTTCAATGGAGAATTTCTGACAACGATATGAGCATCAGGAGCTTGATGGAGAGTTTATAATCAAATCACAATGGATCACGTGACTTGATATTTGCCTCATACATACCTATTACCACAATTCAATTGCCCTAGAGCGATCGACAACCTGAGAGAAAGGATCCAGTCAATTGAAGAGACCTCCAAACCGTGCATACCAGTACGTGAAAGATAACGGCAAAAGTCAAGGGAAACAGTACAACACTTGAAAAGGTTGGAAAGCATTTGATTACGGACTTTGTCACCAGGATTTGTCAAAGATCGCCTAAGAGTACGATAACATTTGGGTTGTAATAAATTACCTTACTAAGGCCGCCTGCTTTCTATTAGTTAAACCGCACGACACATTGGTAGCTACAAGAAAAAAGTATACCCATGAAAATTTTTACCAACAAAAGTTCTTTGCCATACCTAACCGAGACCCGCATCTCACATGGGCAGTTTAAACACTCGGTTCTGAACCATGAAAAGTATGTTAAGAGAAGGCACAACGGAGATTGAAGGAAATCCTTATTTTCGATCAAAGCCGCTTACAATAACGAGCTTCTAACTAGCCGTTGCAACCATATGAGTTTTTATGTGTGAACAACACTGTGAGATTATTAGTATACAGAATAGAAGCAGAAAGGAATTAATTAGTTGGAATAGAACTTTGCCAGTCAATAAAGTGAGACTCGAAATACAATAACGAAAATTCATATAAAATCCAGAACGGTAACCCTGCTATGACAATCTATGGTGAAGAACGATAGAATCTCATTGAATAAGACTTTTCATACTAATAGGGAGATTGAGTGTCATGCTTTCACCTTAAAAATAGAACCAGCTTTAGCAAACAGTCTCGTGACCCCTTTTTCTTTTTCTTTTCTTTAGAGATGGCAAAACAAAGACAAAACCATGGGTGTTCAGCAAAAGTAGGCAAAACTGAAGAGGAAGTGGAAGTCCCGAGCCTAACACGAGTTTTGCAAGATCTAACAGCTAACTTGGAGCGATCGCAAGGGAAGGCACCTCAAGAAGGATCCTAGTACTTATCAGACATAAGAGTACAAAATATCCCAGTACCTGAGACGAAGAATTTTTTCTGAACAATTGAGATTTTGATTAAGGCCACAAAGCAACAATAACCAACAGTAAGAGCTTGTTATAGGTGCAACCAGCCAGAACATAAGATGATAAACTGCCCAATAAGAACTGAAGAAGACAACCAAGGAGGACCACTATGAAATAACAAGAAGGTCACATGCTCGGAACCTTACCCTCAAGATGACCAACGAGAACAACTAGAAAAAAGGACACCAAAATTAAAAATTTGTTATCAATGTCATAGGCTCGGACATAAAATATCTGAGTGCCCACTACGAGGAATACTAAACTACAACCACCATCAACCAAAACAGAGTTACAAGGATCAAACAAAACTGTTGCAACAAAGAACAAATGGTGTGAAAAAGGTGGTGCAACCTGACCAACCAGAGAGTAATAAGGGGAGTGCCCGCCGTTCACAAGAGACAAGCTCAACGTTCTGCTTTAATTGTAATAAGTTTGGACATAGGAAGTTTGAATGCCCGTTACCAAGGAAAAAAACTATAATATTCGTCGAAAGGGAATGAGTGGTTTGGAAAGGATAATACAACTTGACCAACAAGAAAATCAATGGACAGAAGACTCGCGCCTTCACAAGAGAAAAAAGGAGTATTCACTAATGATTGAAGGTATGCCCGAATTTGCAAAACTCTAAGTTATACGTTAGTTAAACTTGTTGCATAATCCCGAGAAAGGATACGCTTGAAGAACAAAGGCTTTTAGGCTAGTTCTAGTCAAACAACTCCAGCGCCATGGTAAAGCAATGTGACCTTCGAGAATCGTGTGCTAAAGCAATAAGAGATTACTCAAGTAAACAAGGATAACAACCTCAAAGAAAAGAGATACACGTGATAACCATCCACCATCTATTGCATGAAATTTCGATGATGAAATTTATTTAAGGGGGTAGATTATAACACCTCGGTCTAAACCATAATAGTAACCACCTAGACTGTAACAACTCGGCTCGGATCCTAGTGGTAACACCACGGACTGTAACTACCCATAGAGCGATCTAGCCCAAACTCTAGTACTTGCGACGGTTAGACAATGAGAACTTAAGTCACTACATGAACAATAGAAAATTTTAGCTCATTCCGAAACCCTAATTTGACCCGAAAATCCTAAAAAGGCTAAATACTCAGAGTCAAAACCTTAATACTTAAAAAAGTCTTGGGACAGCTTAAATTAAGTAAATAATATAAATTATTAAATTAAAAATCAAAAATTTTCATAATTAAGATAAAATGACCATTTTACTCATAGTACAACAAAAAGTCTTAAAAATTCAAGATTTGACACATAGACACCCAAAATCAGATATTTATATATAATTAATTAATAAAATACAAAATAACAACAAAAATGACCATATTTCCCTTGCATGGCCGGGCACCTAGGAGAATGTGAAAAAAAGCTACTTTTTGCCTTATAAGCTTAAAAATGAGAAAAAAATGTATAAATTAACCATTATTTTAATCTAATACTTTTTATACAAGTAATATATATAGTAATATAGTAATATAGGTCAACAAAAGTAAATAAATAATTATTTAAAATCTCTATACAATAAATAAGTCAAAAAGTAATTCTAGTCAAACTAGCTTAATTTAGCTTAAAAGCTTACACTATTTAATTAATTACTATCAAAATTATGATAAATCATAGAAAGACAAAATTAATTATAAATACATTGATATAATAGGTTTTAGTAGGTTTAGATATCAAAAAGATACATAAAATTAATATTTTATACATTTATATTCACAAAAATGTACCAAAATACAAATTAAAACCCTAATTAAATACAAAATTAGCTTTTTAGTCTCCCAAACAAGCATGGATTAAACCCCATCTGCAAAATCTGATAACACCTCTCTCAAATAACTCCCACCACCCTATGCAACCAATAGGGACCAAGAAAAATTCAAATTTTAAATTTTATGTAATTATTATGTCTCAACTATATTTTTGTTATAAAAATACACCAAACACACCTTCTCCTCTAGGCATATTCGGCTGAGAGAGTGAGGGACCAAAAAAATTTCTAAATATTTTCAAAAAAGAAGGAAAGAAGATAGAAGGAAGAAAGGAGGAGGAGAGAATCGAGAAGGAGGCAACAATGCTAAGTCCATCTCTTATTCAACTTTTTTGGCATGAAAAGAGGTAAGCAACTCCCTTAAACCTTCTGATATTTTTCATTAAGATACCCCTCAATCCATCTCTATAACAAACCCTAAGAAAAAAAAATGAAGAATAACTCAAAAAAAGGCGTTGCAAATGCAAATAGTGGATTGCTATGGTAAGATTGTGTTTTGCATATACTTGCATGTATATGTTTTTGAGTTTTATAGCTTGTGTGTATTTTGAATTTTTGGTTTATGTGGGTCTATAACATGCATACAAAGAAAACATGTCAAAATGTACACAATATAAGCTAAGCAACCAAAACCCTAAGTATATGCAAATGGTTCAATTCTATAAATATGATAGAGCACATGGTTCAATTCTATATCGCTTAAATTGTAGTTATGCTCCGCATGATTGTACTTGATACTTTAGCAAGTTGTACCATGTGCTCTATCATATTTATATGCCATGCCATGATTAACTGCACACAAGAAGTATGTTGCACATCATGAACATTCCTACATGTCATCTTAGGTTATTAGAGTCCATTTTGTATCTTTCAATTGGGTTGAGTAACATGGAAATCAATTATTCAGTGGTTGTGGATTTAGGACGTCCCTGGTTGCCATATTGATATTGAATTGGAGGGTTTTAATTATAAAAGGGGGATTTAGGCACCATAGGTTCGTCACTAGCTTTATTTAGACTTTAAGTTGATGCTTAGCGATTATCCTAGTACTTAATGTGGGACCGTTGACCTGTATAAGGGTGGCTGATAACTGGGTGGCTCGCCCCCACGCCGTTGCCATTGAGTAAAACGGTTGAGGCATGTAGCCAAGGTGTGCGTTTACCTTTCGCAACAAGGCTAGGATAGGTTAAGTGAGCAATGCCATCAAGTCTACTCTATAATTCCTGGTGTGGAATTCATGATTCTGTTCTGGAAGTACTCAGGGTTGGGCATCTGTATTGCATTCATCCGCATCACGCACTCGCACCACTGTTCTTATATGTGCTTGTCCTGTTGAAAATGATAAATTTTCTATATCTCTGCTCCCCTTAAAATTGCATTGTGTATTATATGATATGTATTATAGAATATCTTGTTGTGAGTTTGTTAGACAGTTTAGGAAATTTGCTTCTGGACTCCAGCTCATGGCATTCGTGCCACAGGTAAAGAAGGACTTTTTGAGGAAGGTGTGTTCGTTGAGGAACAAAACTACAAAGAAGGGGGAGAGTAGCAGGAGCAGGTTAACCCCAACGACACAGCTTGAAGACGTAGGATGTCTACCTTTTTTTATCTTTTGTGCAGTTTTTCCACAGATATATTATAACTTGTTAAATTTTCTGGATGACTGTAATCATTAAGTATTTTGAACAAATTCTGAACAGTTAATGATATATTAATTATCATATGTAATTATGAATGTTCAGTTAGAAAATGTCCCTTATTTATAGTTACGTATCTCCCGACGTACCCGGGCAATGGGGCATTACAAAACCTCCTTTTTAAAATAAATAATCTCCCATTTCATATCAAATATGGAAACAAGGGACGTCCTAGATCCACAACCACTGAACAATGATTTGCATGTCACCAAACCCAATTTGAAAGATACGAGGGAACTCCGATAATCCAAGATGCAATATGTGAATGTTCATGGTGTGCAATATGCTTCTTGTGTGCAATTAATCATGGTAGGGCGTATAAATATGATAGGGCACATGGTACTGTTGGAGGTAATATTGCCAAGATTATTTATTTTTATAAAATGATTTTCGATAAAAAAAATTAACTGTACGGATAAACGCCGAAATGGGTTCCAAATAAAATTTTTGACGAAGAACGATCAAAATCAAACCCGTGCAACCAAAGTTAATTTAGATGAATACCTCTTGTCGATCTAATCTTCAACCACGACTTGATTCCGAGTTGAAACTCCAGTCAGATCTTCTACTGTATTCTCTTACGTGATCCTCGAACATAGTGTGGGCTACGATCTTCCGAGAACTCGTACCGGCAGAACTCCGATATCTTTCGTCTTGAAAGACAAAATATGATATCTCTGATATATGATATATGAACTATCAATCTCAACTTCATCACGACTTCATATTTTTGGCTCAGTTTTGGTGGACAAAAAGATAAATATGTCCTCTACATGTTTTATGTTTTATGTTTTGGAACAAATGAGATATATGGAGTTCTACCTAACGAAATCACTTCAGACCAATTTTGTATAAAATAGAACTCAAAGACCTAGGTCTGGACACAAACATCACTTTAAGATCATTTTTGTACAATTATTTATGATGTTTTAAAGTTGGTGGCAGAAAGTAAGTAAGTCCAAAAAATCTGGCTACTTAGGGTTTTGGTTGCTTTGCTTATATTGTGTATATTTTTTATATGTTTTCTTTACATGCATGTTATAGACTCACATAAACCAAAACTCCAGAATACACATAAGCCATGAAACTCAAAAACATACATATGCAAGCATATACAAAGCACACAATCTTACCCTAACAATCCACTATTTGCATCTACAATGCCTTTTTTTGAGTTATTCTTCATTTTTTTTTCTTAGGGTTTGCTGTAGAGATGGATTGAGGGGTATCTTAAGGGAGAATATCATAAGGTTTAAGGGAGTTTTTTTTTACCTCTTTTGATTTCTAAAAAGTTGAGGAAGAGATGGACTTAGTTTTGTTGCCTCCTTCTTGATTCTCTCATCTTTCTCCTTTCTTCCTTCTCTCTTCTTCTCTCCTTCTTTTTTAAAAATACTTAGAAATTTTTTGGTCCCTCACTCTCTCACTCTCTCAGCCGAATATGCCTAGAGGACAAGGTGTGTTTGGAGTATTTTTAAAACAAAAATATAGTGGAGACATAATTATTACATAAAAGTTAAAATTTGAATTTTTCTTGGTCTCTATTGGTTGCATGGGGTGGTGGGAGTTATTTGAGATAGGTGTGTATCAGATTTTGCAGATGGGGTTTCATCTATACCTATTTGGGAGACTAAAAAGCTGATTTTGTATTTAATTAAGGTTTTAAATTTTATTTTGGTACATTTTTGTGAATATAAATACATAAAATATTAATTTTATGTATCTTTTTGGTATTTAAACCTACTAAAATTTATTATATTAATGTATTTATAATTAATTTAGTCTTTTTATGATTTATCATAATTCTAATAACAATTAATTAAATAAGTGTAGACCTTTAAGCTAAATTAAGTTAGTTTGACTAGAATTATTTTTTTAACTTATTTATTGTGTAGAGATTTTAAATTATTATTTGTTTGCTTTTTTTAACCTATATTATTATATTATTATATATATTACTTGTATAAAAAGTATTAGATCAAAATGATGCTTAATTTATTTTTTTTTTTTCTCATTTTTAAGTTTAGAAAGGCTAAAAGTAGCTTTTTGGGCTTATTCTCCTAAGTGGTCAGCCATGCAGGGGAAATTTGGTCATTTTTGTTGTTATTTTGTAATTTATTAATTAATTTTATACAAATATCTAATTTTGGGTGTTCATGTGTCAAATTTTTAAATTTTTAAGATTTTTTGCTGTAATATGGGCAAAATGCTCATTTTGCCCTAATTATGAGAATTTATGATTTTTTAATTTTATATTTTATATTATTTACTTAATTTAAGCTATCACGGGACTTTCCTGAGTGTTAGGATTTTTCCTATGAGTATTTGGACTTTTTACGATTTCCTGTTCAAATTAAGATTTTGGGTTGAGTTAGGGATTTTCATTGTTCATATAGCGACCTAAGTTCTCATTGTTTATCTATCGCAAATACTAGGGTTTGGGCTATTTTTCTCCATGGGTAGTTACAGTTCGAGCTGTTACAACTAGGATCCGGACCGGGTTGTTACAGTCCAGGTAGGTACTACTAGGGTTCGGACATAAGTGTTAAAATCTACGCCCCTTAACTAAATTTCGTTCTCAAAATTTCATGCGAAATGTTGTGGATAGCCATTTGCACCTCTTCTCTTCAAAGTTGTTGTCCTTGTTTACTTGAGTCGTTCTTGATTAAAGATATGGATATGGTTGGGCTTATACGTTTATCACTTCGAGCTATTGTTGTTTTGTCTTTCTAAAATCTTCGACCGATAACTACGTGATTCTCAAATGTCATGTTGGATACCCGTGGTGTGGGAGTTATCTGACTAGAGCCAATTTAAAAGCCTTTGTCCTTCAAGCGTATCCTTTCTCGGAACAATGTAACAAGTCAAACTAACGTATATCATAGAGTTTGCAGATTTGGGCGTACCTCCGATCATTAACGAACACTCTTTTTTCTCTTGTGAAGATGAGCCTCTTGTCCATTGATTCTCTTGTTGGTCGAGTTGTATCATTCTTCTTGAACTGTCTGTTCCCTTTTGACGAACGTTGTAGTTTGTTCCCCTGGGTAGTGGGCATTCAAACTTTCGATGTCTAATCTTATTACAATTAAAGTAGATTGTTGAGTTTGTCTCCTGTGAACGGCGAACGCTCCCCTCATCGCTCTTTGGTTGGTCGGGTTGCACCACCTTTTTCACAGTACTTGTTCCTTGTTGTAACAAATTTGTTTGATCCTTGTAACTCTGTTCTGGTTGACGGTGGTTGTAGCTCAGTTTTTCTCGTAGTGAGCACTCCAATCTTTTATGCCCGAGCCTCTGGCATTGATAACATATTCTTAATTTTGGAGCCCCTTTTCTTAGTTGTTCCAGTGAATCACCTTGAGGGTAAGGTTTTGAGCGTGTGATCTTCTTGTTGTTTCATAGTGGTCCTCCTCAATTGTCTTCTTCAGTTCTTATCGGCCAGTGCATCATCTTATGTTCTAGCTGATTGCACATATATCAAGCTCCTACTGTTGGTTATTATTGCTTTGTGGTCATGATCCAGACCTCAGTTGTTCGGGAAAAATTCTTTCTTTCAGATGTTAGGATATTCTGTACTCTTAGATCCGATAAGTACCATGATCCTTTCTAGGATGTCTTCCCCTGCGATCATCCTAGGTTGGCTGTTAGATCTTGTAAAATTCGTGCTACGCTCGGGATTTCCACTTCCTCTTCAACTTCATCTATTTTTGCTGAACACCCATGGTTTTGTCTTTATCCCGCCATCTTTAAGAACAAGAAAAGGAAATGGGTCACCAAACTGTTCGCGAAAGTTGGTTCTACTTATAAGGTGAAAGCATGACACTCAATCTTCATAATAGCATGAAAAGTCTTATTTAATGGGACCCTATCATTCTTTATTGTAGATTATCCACACAGGGCTACTATTATGAGTTTTGTGTAAATTTCTATTATTGCATTCCAGGTCTCACTTCATTGATTAGCAAAGATCTATTCCAACCAATCAGTTCCTCTCTATTTTGATTTCGTATAGTGATGATCTCGCAGTGTTGTTCACACATAAAACCTCATATGGTTGCAAAGGCTAGTTGGAAGCTTTTTATCGTAAGCGATTTTGACCAAAAATAAGGATTTCCTTTAATCTCCTTTATGCCTACTCTTAACATACCTTCGATGATTTAGAACCTGGTGTTTAGACTATCTAGGTGAGATGCGCATCTCGGTTAGGTATGGTAAAGTTTTACGGGTATACTTTTTCTTTATAGCTACCAATGTGTCGTGAGGTTTAACCAATAGAAAGTGGGTGGCCTTAGTAAGGTAATTTATTACAACCTAAATGTTATTATGTTCTTGACAAATCTTGGCAACGAAGTCCGTAATCAATACTTCTCAACCTTTTCAAGTGTTGTACCATTTTTTTTAGCTTCCATCGTTTGTCCTTCACATGCTGGTACGTAGGGTTTGGATGTCTCTTCCATTGACTTGATCGTTTCTCTCCGGTCGTTGGTTATTCTAAGACAATTGAATTGTGACAAAAGGTACGTCTGAGGCAAATATCGAGTCACATGATCCATTATGGTTTGATGATAAACTCCTCATCAAGCTCCTAATGCTCACATCGTTGTCGGTAATTCTCCATTGAAAGTGGGGATAGCCGGATTCGGATACTATCATTTTGGTTTGAAAAGTTGACGTGACTAATGATGTGTACAGGTACTTTTTCTTTATTTGCATACTAAGGGTATCCTAAACTTGAGGTTACTTATTGTTTTCCACTTCTCTACTATCGGTATGAACCTTTTGCTTCCTGGGTTGTTGGATTTGTGGGTCCACTGTGAACTAGTTTGGGGAAAGCATAAATTCTATCACATGGTGATGTTATGAATCCCTTAAAGTGAAGCTGTGGTTCCTAACTATAGGTTACTGATAGCATGGTTCTACTTGTCAGCTCCTTTAAAAAGGTGTAGTTAGTTGAGTAAACCCTTACTTAACCACTCCTGCAGTCGGGGGTCTCAGCCTTCGAAACTTCATTAAATGTAGGCGTTGACGATACTTTAAGTCGTAATGTTGAGGGAAGGTTACTTCATGATTCAAAGAGGCATTAAGAGAGTTCCATGCATTGTCCTAATCTTTCGTGAAAGCGTCGAAGACTAATAATGTAATATCTTAACGGTCGTCGTCACTCACTAACCTATGGGTAAGGTTTTGAAAATCGACAGACAAAACACGCGTGGAGTTCGATAATGATGGTTAGCTCAATCTTACTGCGTTCAAAGAAGGTGACCATACGACAGTGACTAGATAAGCGTTTGGCTGAGGATTTCAAATGGTATAAGCACGAGAGGCCACTGGGGTTATAATATTTTATGGTGGACTCCCAGATGGTTCATAGGTACGAGGTCATAGTTAAAGCAATCACCATTGACTCAGGTTGAGAAGTTAAGAGATTAACAATTAATGAATATTAGAGAGAGGAGGTTCTCGGGATCAATATGTGCAACATTAGACTTTGATAAAAGGTAGGTTTAAGCAACAGGTAGCCAAAATGGATATTTGCCCTGATATTACGTCGGCCTAACGTATTTCAATTGAAGCATCCAAGTCAACTCCCCAGGTTGAGATTTCAAGAGTTCACAAAATTGCTTCAGCCAGATGTAGTATTGAAGTTAGGGGAAAACAAATGGTGGTGAAGGATCTTGGCAATATCAAATGACGTTGAGTTCTACGAATAGAGTGCTAGTCCAAGGATGTTGGGTGCATTGAAGGACAATCAAAGGTGAAGGCATGACTTAACCAAGGAAAACATCAAGGATGATGGTATTTTCTAGGAGAAATTTTTCGATAGGGTTACTAACAAGACTTGAATGGAGGAGAATTATCTATGAATAATACTGGGTGGCATTGTTGAGGACCAGTGTCATTAGAAGCAAGGAATTTTAACTAGGTATAATAGTTGATACAAGGATCTGGGAAGCGAAACTCATAAGGGTGAAGTTATAGAACTTTAACGGTGTTTTCTCAAAACTTAGGCTTCTTCAAGTGCTTTATCATCTAGAGGTTAGTTGACTTGTCGGTGTTTTGATCGTCTATCAGCAATCCTAAGGGAGTTTTGAGATTCAAAGCTTATCTCAATTCTTAATTGTTTTCATGTTTTGTGATTTTGTGGAATTTAGTTTGAGATTATGAGAATTTTAACAATAAATATCTGCTTCTAGTTCAAACACGTAATTGGTACAAAGTTCTCAAAAAGTTCATATAGCATACACACAACCTTCAAACAGAAAGGAAAAGCACAACGCCTAGCGTATTGAAGCCTAAACAAACAAATGCGGACATAAGTGACGGATAACTGCCTCGTGTTCCCAAGTTTCTTCGTAAATGTTGTAGTAACGCCGCTGGACCTCCACATACCAAATGTTCCCTGGCCCTCTACGAGCTCTATCTATGATGGCCACCGGTACCTCTTTGCAAGTCTTCGGATCATCGAAGTTGATATCTGAGCTACGTGGCTCAATGATCCCTCGTTTATCTCTTGGCATTACTATCTGCAACCATCGGATCTTTACTAAATCTCTCAGTCGCTCTTTAAACCCTGGCGGTACTTCCATTCGGTATGCTGTCTCGTCGTGTTTCCCTAAAACCTTTATTGGACCTATAAATTGAGGGAAAGATTCCAGCTTCCTCCACTTCTATGTCCTTTCCAGGAATACTTGGGCATAAACCCACTCGCCAATACGGTAGTCCTTGGAATAGTCTTAGCAGCTCTAGTAGGTTGTTGCATCTGTCTCCTTGTCGTCCTCTGATTTGGGCGGTGGCGCCTCTAGTGGATCATAAAAGAAGGCAATGACTCGCTCCTCGTTCTCGTCGTCGTCCTCAAGTCCCTCCTCATCATCTTCTCCGAAGTCTATCTTGTCCCCTACTACGTCAGGTTCTTCGTTTGCTCCTACTTTCTCGACCTCTTCTTCTCATGAGCTGGCCACTCATCCAGAAATATCCATGCTAACAAAAACACGTCTACTGGGTCTTGCTCTTCAGCGGGTTCTTCCTCTGGGTCCTCTTTTGGGTCTTTTTCGGGATTTGAGTCATCTGGTTCCGATGCTGCCCATAGTTCCCCGACTAGTTCTGCGTCGAACACCATCCTAAAGAAAGAAAGATAAAGAAAATCATAAGGTAAAGATTTTAGGTTATTAAAATTATATGTGATAACTTAATAGTACAGACATTCTATAGAGTTTTCTACGCTACAGAACTCGTAATCTCCCATTTTCCAAGGCCTGAAGGTTCACTAAACCTAGGGTCTGATACCAACTGTGACGCCTCGTCCTCTAGGCACGTCGGGACATATAAAACTATAAATAAGAGAAATATTCTAGCCAAACATTCATAATTACATATGATAATTACTACATTATTAAAGATTTAGAACTTGTCCATCATACTTAACGATTACAGTTATCCAGAAAAATTAACAAAAGTTACATTATGTCCGTGAAAACTGAACATAAGATCAAAAAGGTAGACATCCCACATCTTCAAGCTGCGTCGTTAGGGTTAATTGGCTCCTGCCACTCTCCCCCTTCTTTGTAGTCTTCTTCCTCAACAGACACGCCTTCCTCAAAAAGTCTTTTTTCTTTACTTGTGGCACGAATGCCATGAGCTAGAGCCCAGAAGTAAATTTTATAAACCATCTAACAAATTCACAACAAAATGTCTCACAATACATATCGTATAATATCCAATACAAATTTTAAAGGGACAGAGATATAGACAATTTATCATTTTCAACATGGCAAGCACATATAAAAATCGTGATGCTAGTACGTGATGCAGATGAATGCAATCCAGTAGCCCAACCCGACATACACATCAGAACAATATCATGAATTTCACGCCGGGAATTACAGAGTAGACTTGATGGCTCTTAATCATCGAACCTTTCCTTTCCTCGTTTTGAATAGTAAATGCATTGCCGAGCTTTATGCCACAGCTATTTTACTCAATAATAACGGCATGGGGACCGACCTTTATCCAATTTTACCTATCTTTATTCTAGGTCAACCAGTCCCACCTTAAGAACAAGGATACTCATTCGGTGTCAACCCAAAGTCTAATTAAAGCTAGTGATGAAACCATGGTGCCTAAACTTCTTTTTTAAAATAAATAATCTCTCATTTCATATCAAATATGGCAATCAGGGACGTTCTAGATCCATAACCACTGAACAATGATTTCCATGTCACTCAACCTAATTTGAAAGATATGAAGGGACTCCGATAATCTAAGATTCAATATGTGAATGTTAATGGTATGCAACATGCTTCTTGTGTGTAGTTAATCATGGCAGGGCGTATAAATATGATAGGGCACATGGTACAACTTGCTAAAGCATCAAGTAAAAGCATGTGAAGTACAACCATAATTTAAACGATATAAAATCGAACCATTGGCACGAGTTTATTTCATCAAAAGCATCATTTTTATACACTAATTACTTACAAAATTTATATAAGACTCACATACTCAACTCTTATAAGTAACACGCTATTCGAACAATTAGCTAATCTTATGTACAAGTCTAATTGCTAGTTTTAAAGTTGCAATAGCGGTTTTGAAGTATATAGATATTGATTTAATTTCTAAAATTTTATTACCAATTAGATAAAAATATTTTCTATAACTTTCATATTTATGACCAATGTCAGTTCCTAAGGTTAAAATGTCATTTATTTCATTTTAGTAAAAACCCTTCAGCATTTTACAGAGAAAAACATAGAAATTGGGTCTCTGTTAGCCACACGTTTGGGGCATCAATTCAAGGACTATAAGTATGATTGTTGATGAGGTTTTAGCTTAGGGTGTCCCCTATAAGTTTCATGGTTTGTGCTAAGGCAAGTTATTTGGAAAAATTTTATGAATTTGGCCAATTTATAAAAAATGATTTAGTATGCCTAAAAAGGGTTTGCAGAATGTGATTTTAACAGAGAAAGCTCAAAATTTTTGGAGTGTCATCCGAGGGTATTTTTGGCTGGTTGTTTCTCCGTAATTATTTTAATATGTTAGCTACATTTTGCATGTTTACCACTTTCGGATTTAACGTTTAGAAAGTTATGTTGTAGGTCTCACAACAATGTGTGACAGAGAGGTCTGCCAGTCACTGAATCTCAACAGTGACTTTGGAAAGTGTTTCAACCCATCAAGACTACATATGTTTGGCTTCGTTTTGGTGAACCAAAAGCTAAATATGTCCTCTACATGTTTTATGTTTTGACCTAAGCTCGGTTTTCACTCTAACTTAGGGTGTATAGGTCTGCAACTTAGAGTGGTCAAGATCTGACACTCTTTGGAACAAATGAGATATATGGAGTTATACCCAACGAAATCACTTCAGACCAATTTTGTATAAAAGAGAACTCAAAGACCTAGGTCTGGACACAAACATCACTTTAAGATCATTTTTGTATAATTATTTATGATGTTTTAAAATTGGTGGTAGAAAGTAAGTAAGTCCAGAAAATCTGGCTACTTAGGGTTTGGTTGCTTAGCTTATATTGTGTACATTTTTTATGTGTTTTCTTTACATGCATGTTATAGACTTACATAAACTAAAATTTCAGAATACACATAAGCCATGGAACTCAAAAACATACACATGCAAGCATATACAAAGCACACAATCTTACCATAACAATCCACTATTTGCATCTACAATGCCTTTTTTTGAGTTATTCTTCATTTCTTTTTCTTAGGATTTGCTGTAGAGATTGATTGAGGGTATCTTAAGGGAGAATATCAGAAGGTTTAAGGAAGTTTCTTACCTCTTTTGATGCTTAAAAAGTTGAGGAAGAGATGGACTTAGTTTTGTTGCCTACTTCTTGATTCTCTCCTCCTCCTTTCTTCCTTCTCTCTTCTGCTCTCCTTCTTTTTTGAAATTACTTACAAACTTTTTGGTCCCTCACTCTCTCACTCTCTCAGCTGAATATGCCTAGAGGAGAAGGTGTGTTTGGAGTATTTTTAAAACAAAAATATAGTGGAGACATAATTATTACATAAAATTTAAATTTTGAATTTTTCTTGGTCTCTATTGGTTGCATGGGGTGGTGGGAGTTATTTGAGATAGGTGTGTATCAGATTTTGAGGATGGGGTTTCATCCATGCCTATTTGGGAGACTAAAAAGCTGATTTTGTATTTAATTAAGTTTTTAAATTTTATTTTGGTATATTTTTGTGAATATAAATACATAAAATATTAACTTTATGTATCTTTTTGGTATTTAAACCTACTAAAACCTATTATATTAATTTATTTATAATTAATTTAGTCTTTTCATGATTTATCATAATTTTGATTGTAATTAATTAAATAAATGTAGGCCTTTAAGCTAAATTAAGTTAGTTTGACTAAAATTGACTTTTTAACTTATTTATTATGTAGAGATTTTAAATTATTATTTATTTGCTTTGGTTGACCTATATTATTATATTATTAAATATATTACTTGTATAAAAAGTATTAGGTCAAAATAATACTTAATTTGTACATCTTTTTCTCATTTTTAAGCTTAAAAAGGCAAAAAGTAGCTTTTTGGGCACATTCTCCTAGGTGGCTGGCCATGCAAGGGTAATTTGGTTATTTTTGTTGTTATTTTGTATTTTATTAATTAATTATATATAAATATCAAATTTTGGGTGTCCATGTGTCAAATTGTTTGATTTTTAGGACTTTTTATTGTATTAAGGGCAAAATAGTCATTTTGACCTAATTATGAGAATTTTTGATTTTTTAATTTTATATTTTATATTATATACTTAATTTAAGCTATCACGGGACTTTCGTAAGTGTTAGGGCTTTGCCTCTTAGTATTTGGCATTTTTAGGGTTTCTAGTTCAAATCAAGATTTTGGGTTGAGTTAGTGTTTTTCATTGTTCAGGTAGCAACGTAAATTCTAATTGTCTATCCATCGCTAATACTAGGGTTTGGATTAGATTGCTCCATGGGTAGTTACAGTCCTAGCTATTACAAATAGGATCCGGGCCAGGTTGTTACACTCTAGGTGGTTACTACTAGGGTTCGGACCGGGGTGTTACAACCTTAGTTAGGTAGGCTTAGAATAACTTAAGACTTAAATTTGAACTTAGTAATTAAACTCCCTGCATCATTCCTGCCAAATTTCCTGTCATGAACATTACTATTGATATATGACTTGTTGCATGAGAAATATTTGTATATTTGTATTGTTTCCTCTGGGCGTTAGCTCATGGCGTTTTACGCCAGGTTTTAAGGAGATAGATGCTCCAACCGGCAATTTTGTTGATGAGAAGGTGGAGCCTAGGATCCAATGAACAGGAGTCTCACCTGACCTGACATATCAGCCTATAGCACCAGTTCTTTTGGCGACCGTACCCCTGTTACCTGCTTGTTCTTTTTAAGCTTCAGAAAAATATTTTGTTGGGACTGTAATCGAAATATTACATGATTCTACTTTTGACATGTATGGGTAATATCGTTATTTAATTTTTGCAACCTTATTAGATAAATGGTCATTCTAGATGTTCTCGAGATTTGGGGTGTCACAGTAAGGTATCAGAGCTTAGGTTCAACCCTTACTCACCCGACTTTTGCCTTCGGCGTGAACCTTTACACTTAATTAGGATTTTCTTTTTCGTGACCCTACACTAGACTTGGAACTTTTGAACTAACAGTTTACTTCAAACTGATACCGTTCTTTTGTTTTCTTCCAAGATGGCCGCCTTTTCTTCACACAACCTCACACCACCCGGGAGCCCCGTAGCTCCTAGCAGCCCTATAGTGTCTGCGGTTACAGTTGTATAATGAAAATCATAAATTTATTTTATTTTAATATTTAATTTTATTTTTTAATAAAATTAATTTTTATTTTATAAGAATTTTAATAAGCAATGTATGCAATATTATTTCTTTAATGTTATACATGGATGCCTCTTATTCTGTACAGTATTTAATTTGATGTGTAGAGTACGACTTGCACGAAGAAGACTAGATTATATATTCTTGTAAAATATAAGTATTTGTTCACAGTTTAGATGAAAATGGACATACCATCGGTACGACTGTAGTACAGAGTTTTAGTAGGCCTTTCTTGATTATGGAGAACAGATAATAGCGTCATCGTCTATTGTTCTGTTTCTTTGTGGTAGTACACTTTGTGTGTATTGAATATGATACGTTAAGAAAATTAATTTTATACTGACTATATAAATTAATTCACACCACAAGATTATTATGAGAATGCTTATACTCTTAATCCTAAAATAATTATTATTTGCGTGTATTTAATATTCGTTGTTTTAATTCATTAAAGGGTGCGATCTTATATAGGTCTATATTCTCAATGAGTTAGATAGCAGTATTAATTATATGATGAATATTAATAATTGACAGAATCTATGTCTCGATAATTTGGGATTGACGATACCCCCTTAAGAAAGTTTCTAACTTTTGACTAGACCAAACCCTACAGGTGGATTTGATTATTCGGCGGTCAAATAAGTTAAGCAGAAGGCCTTAAGGAATTTAAAGATGCCGATTAAATTAAATTGTCAGTAATTAGATTTAATTGACAGGTATCGATAATCTTAAAGTGGGGAAATGAGTTAAGTATTTAATAACAGGAGCTCAATGTAAGTTGATCTCGAGATTATGGCTTCGAGTGCAGTTATAGTTCTTTAGTGGTGTGAACTATAATTTAGTATTTTATAAAAATTATAAAAATCGCTACAAGGTTTTCATAATTACAGATACCGCTAAGAGGTTTACATAATTGTAAAAATCGCTGATATGTATCTGAGTTACACTAGAAATTTATGTCATAATTACTCCACAGGTCCCTATTGTACTCCTATAAATATGCGGGTCGGCTAAACCAAATTCATAACTCATCTTCAAAACTAAGATTGACCAGGTTCTACAGGTACCAATTCTCGAAGGATCGTAGTCCACACTCTGTTCGAAAATCGTATTAGGGAATACAGTAAAATGTTTAACCGGAGCATCAACTTGGAATCAAAAGTTCATAGTTGGAGAATCGACCAAAAAGGTATTCATCTAAATTAACTGTGGTGGAACGAATTTTATTTTGATCGTTCGACATCAAAAAATTTTTATCTGGAGCCCGTTTTGGCGATTTTCCTTCCAGTTATTTTTATTAAAAATTTGTTTACAAAAATAATGATCTTGGCAGTTTGCCTCCAACTATTGGTATCAGCGCTGTTTTGATTTTTGTTTATAGTTTATCGATGGACCGGATAGTTTTAGAACTGTGCTAACTTTATTTTGCAGGCGTTCTAATCCCAATTTTATGATCATCTTTATATTCATATTTGTTAGCCCAATGGCTCTTTAATTTGATTTTGGTTATTTTCATAATTTATTTTTTAAGAATAAATATTTTTAAATGGATAATATTTTATATTTTCAAAATGAAAGTGTTA
>JAOTRH010034455.1:0-20740 GCA_034768845.1 Heliamphora exappendiculata
CCACCCCCACCCCCAACGGCTAGTCTTTGAAAGCGTTCATGCTAGTTATATCATAAATATTAGTTTATAACTTAATTTATAAAGTAATATATAATAAGTAAACTAATTTATAAACTTATAGTAATCTATAAAATAATAAACTTATAATAAATTATAAATTTATAATAAATTAGTAAACTAATAAATTAATAAATTTATAATAAACTCTAAAGTATAAATTTATAGTTTTTTACAATTCAAAAAACAAAAAAGAAACCCGTCTGACTTGGCCCACCTGAGCTACGATTGGGTCTGGCCATACCCTTTTTAAACCCCTATTATGTATATAATAACAATAATATTATTAATGCTCTCACAATCTCTAAATGTGCAATTCATTTACAGTGACTTGTATGTCTAAATTTCAAATATTTAAAATTCTTTTATAAATGATTCTAAATGTATAGATATTTTAGTGTGATGTATATTTACTATCTCTAATAGATTCTTCACATTAAAATAATATTTCTACATTTAATATTATACAACAACTATAAACAAATAAGTCTACCTATCAAATAGAATCACACGAATATTGTGCTTTTTAAACTCAAGAAAAAATTTAGTAGACTCAAAACAATCAAAAAATAATAATTAAGATAAAATAAAATTCAAATGCTAATTCGGATTTTATATCTGAATTAAGAGAATTAAGTGAAAATCGTTTCAACATAGAATAATAAGTACTAAGAGATTTATGAAAAAAAAATATCCATAAGAATCAATAAAGTTTTTAATCATTAGTAATTTATTTAATTTTTTATTTTAATTTGGTCCCTAGAACCAAATTTTTAGTTCCGCCCCTGACTTCTGTCCAGAATTTCAAACGAAAAACACTTGCTAACACTATTGTATGGGGCGTTATCATCGATAGTAAAATTTGCATTCCTAGTTTGGGCTTTGATCCATCTTTGCATCATCAAAAACCATACACTTCCTTGCTAACACAACCACCATTCAACCGAGCTTTTTTACACAATTTGGAGTTACCTATTAAAGCCAAAACATAGATTAGTTTTTTTTTTTTTTTTAAAGTTTTTTGGCTTTTTAACTTTTTTTTTAATAAAAAAATAAATATAAAAATATATAAAAAAAAGCCCGTTGAAGCCAAATAAATAAACTTTTTAAGATATTTTTAAGCAAAAAAACTCTCAAAAAAAACTAGTTTAAACATAGGCTAAGTCTAAGTCCCCCACTTTCTTACGATGACTCACCAAATTCTCCTAAAATAATGGCATAAAATTGGCCTTATTTGTTATTTTGAATATGATAGAGGGATTAATAAAACTGAGGGTCCCACATATTTTAGTATATATCAAGAAATTAGAGATGAGATTATATATAGTGTGAGAAATTTGGTTGATATTTGGTTAGAATGAGATAAAAAATAAAATAAGAGCTATAAAGTTATTTATGACCATTAGATAAAGGAAAATGATAATTCGAAATCTACTATTAATAATACTAAGGGAGGGACTTGGTATTATTAATATATACCATGAATGGGAGATTACAAATTCATTATTTATCGAATAATTTATAGCAATTCTGCAGTACAAACGTGAGATTAGTTATCTTATAAGACAAAATTTAAAATGTAGGCCCGACATATTTTTTAAGCCAATTCAGTCCTTGTGTGTTCGGCACTCCAAACATGCAAGGGTTATGCTTCCCTAATGTTGGGGTTCTCAATATATAGCGTTGTTGGGTTCTGTGAAACTCGTGTTGGGTTTTATTTTGATGATTAAAATCATCATTTGGTAAATTGCAGTGAATAGATCATCTATAAAAAAAATTAAATTGTTGGAATATTGTTGATACTTAAAAAAATTATATTTATTTTAATAAAAATTAAACGGTAAATGGATCACACCATTCATTTTTTAAGGAAGATATTATTTCTTTAGGCACTTAATAATATCTAATTAATTTAAATTTTATTTTTTATAAAAAATCTACACAATGAGATCTAAAATAACAAAAGATTTCAATCTTCAAAGTGAGATTGGCATAAACCCCAAAAGTCCCAAGAGCACATGCTGTTGGAAACCCAACAGTTGAACAGCCATGAGTCCCAAGAGCACCTGAAGTCCAAATACTTATCTCCAAGCTCTAAATTATCCACGAATCTATATATACACATCAATCTCTATACATGCATGCGTCTAATGAAGACAATTGTAAAAGTTATTAAACTCAGTGCTGTCACTTAATTGACGGTTGCCTTACCATTGGACGTCATATCAAATCAAGTCGTTGTTAATATGTTTACTTTTTCCTGTTTCGTTTTGTTTGGATTTGATTTTGATATTTTTATCATTTTATCTTTTGTTTGACCACTTCGGAGTGTGGTTGGGAGATTTAGGCTTGGTTATTTTATCTTTTCCATATCCTTTTTACACATTTTATCCCCTATTTTGAGTCATTCAAAATTTCAAATTTGATGTTGGTACTTAGAAATCCTTATTTCTAAGTTTAGGTGAGCCCATTTTTGTCTTTAAAACACCCAAAGAAATCTACAAAAACCAATCTTGAAAAAACCATAAGACCGATCCAACCATTGGAGCACGAGCCACGTGGCTGGACCAGCCATTTAACAACTCACCGTCCTATCGTTACCTTTTTCCATTTTTTTCAAGTTGGATTAAGTTTTTACCCTCTCTTGCATCATAAAATGAATCTTTTGCTTCGTTTTTTAAGCTTATAAATAGGGCCCTTCATAACATTTTTCTAGTCGTTTAGAATTAGTTTGATTAAATGCGCTAAATTAGAGGTGCCTTTTGATCGTCGAAGAATTTAGTCAATTATTGAGTTTTTTGAGAAGTCTTTAACTGAAATATGGTCTCCTAAAATATTCCCTTGGGCTTTCGTGAGTTGAGGAGTTCGAAAGAACGAGGGGTTTATATTTGAGTTCAAGTTCGTGATCTCGAGGACAAGCCAGAGGACTAATCGATGCTCAACGGGGTAAGGTATGTCTCTTTTTCCTTTTTCGCTAGTTGTTTTTATTTATTTTAATATGTTAAGGTTGTTTTGGATTACTATTTCAACATTTTATATTTTTAAAATTTTTTGACACTTTGCCTATAGGCATGAATGGGTTTTCTAAACCCTAATTAAAACCTAAATTTTCTAAGAACTTTAATTGTTCTTTCTTTTTAGACGAAGTTTGCAAGCTAGTTTAAATGAATCTATCCTTTTGAAGTAAATTGAATTTGCACCCAAGCACTTTTCTGGTTGAACCCAAGGAAGGAATTTGGTTTGATTCTTGTAACGCCCTGATTTCTAAATGATAAAACTTCACGTAAATCATAATGAAAGAGAGACTTTAGTTATAAAATTATTAACAAAACATACCATCTTAAACTAAAAAGGGTACCCCCAAGCTTCTCCAACCAAAAAGCTCTTTTTGAAACAAAACCTAACCTTTTCACACAGCGGTTGTCCGCTCAAGCGCACAGAGTACTGCTCGAGCGGTGAGATATCCTAGAGATTTTCAAATAAAAAACTAAAAAATCTTTCCAAGTCTCAAAAACACACCAAAGAAAACTCATGTTTGAACTGGAATCTTAATGAGCAATTTATAGGAAAAAAACATCAGTTTGATAAAGAAACTTCTCCTTTCAACCCAAAAACTTGAATACCAACGTTTTTAGACTATTACAAACATTTCAAACTGAGAATTCTCAAACCAAACACTAGCTCACGCCTCACATACAAACAACATATGAAGCCATAGCCTTACGGTCATACATAACATGTTTAGAATCTAAACATATACATCAATACATGATCTCATAACAAAAAAAAACTTGGAAAAGTCTTCCGTCTCTATTAGATCATCCCAAATGATCACAATCACTTGAAAAAGGTTTTCAAATCCCACAATGCGAGCTAAAGCTCAATAAAAAATAGACTAGCATAAAGTAAAAGCAGAATATGCAATCACGTAGTATAGAATCGACTCAAATCCACAAGCTTCAAAACATTTTTTCATCCTCAAAACCACACATTTGTATATAACGTAAATAACGTCCATCAGTTGAAAAAATATTATAAACAAACATTATTTTCAACTCAGTTCCCACAACTAACAATGATTCCTATCTACCGACTCTATCGCACAAAAAAAAAGGTATTAACTATAGACTCTTGCCCATTACCCTAGTTCTGGGGCATCCAATGACCCGCTAGGTAATAACAAGTTATATACGGAGTTACAACAACACACGCCTCCTAATGGGGCAATCACTTCATTTACGGGGATTAACCCGAAGGAGCAAAGCACCTGCATGCACAAAATTTTTGAACTTTCACCAAAGAGCAATAACGGCCTAAATACACATGCACCGTCACGGCACAGCTACAGAATCATTAAAACATGTAGCTCAACTATAAAAATATTTAAACCAGTACTTTACTTATGCACAAAACATCCGACAGCCTTCCATCACATTGTCCATAACTAAGGAAGAATGACCAACACATTTCAAATGTTCTATCGTTTCAACCGAAACATTTAAAACCAAAACTCAACCTCAAGGGTTAGCTCCAAACCTCCAAATTTTCATATCTTTGCATAAACCTCTCTATTTTTAAAACCCACATTTTTTTAAAATCACAGACATCCACACATCCACCAACTTTGTAATAAATCATAACAAATGTAAAACATGCTTTTTGTCCAACCAAACATGGTTTAAACACAAAGTTAAACATTTATAGCATTTCAAAATAGTAAAAATGCATATAATCGCATGTAATACCCCTTTAAAGCAAGATAGTTTAGGATCCCACCTCGGCGAGTTAAAACTCGAAGCTTTGAACTCCAGCGAGAAAACAAAGTCACCAAAACACGATTTTATTTGGATGAACGTGAAGCCCACAGCAAGGATATCGAGGATCGACTATTCGAACACTAAGATCTGAACATGATCCAAGCCTAATGTTAAAGAGAAGGTAGAGCTTTTGAGAGTTCTTGGTAGAGAGAGGAAAAGAAACTTGCAAAATAAGCTTTGGTTCAAAAACCAAGGCATGAGCTATCACATAAATATCTCACGTACGGTTGTCCGCACGAGCGAACCGGGCTCCGCTCAAGCAGTCCCCCCACCAACCCAACTCTCGGCCACCTACCCACTTGAGCGAACAGATCACCGCTCAAGCGTCCATCACTGGGTGAAAACCTGAACAAAATAAACAGGACCAAACCCACGCATGCGTGACACATATAAAAACATGCAATTCTATAACGATTAAAGTAATAACCAACACATCATATAAATGTTATGAAAATAAAAATGAAACCGGGTCTCACAATTCTAGTTTGCTCTATAAGGATGTAGACAAGGGTTAGAACCTGGAGATTGGAGCTAGTAATCCCGAAGTGCTGGAGATGAGCTATTATAAATCGCTAGGAATTAGTTCATAGGTCAATGTGTTTATTTTGCTTTCTTTCTGCATGCTTTAGACGATAGTATGTCCATGATTCCTTTTCATTTTCTATAAAATATGTGTTCTCGAAAATGTGAGCCTACCTTGTCGGTTTGCTTCACAATCATTAGTTAGGTATATAGACGAAATCTCATAAAACATTGGTGATAAGTAGAGGTTAACCATAAGATTAGGCATTGTGAGTGCTTAACTTCTTTCCACTTTATACATTTGCCCCTGACACTAGTCTGTTGTGATGAAAGGAATGATTATGAATGATTGGTCCATCAAAAATAAAAAGATACTTGAGCATACACATTTTTCCCACTCATAGATCGGCATAGGCATTCTTGGAATGAGGTACCTACATGATTAGACAAATCTCTACATGTATAAACTCGAAAACTAAAACCTCAGTCCTACCCATGTATCTTTTGGGCTAGGTACATACCTCTTTACTGAGGATCAAACCAGTGTAGTTTGGGATAATTTTGTGCAAGAAAACATTATCAAAATGATAGGCATCTAGTGGTGACAACTAGAGTGTCGAAAAAATTTGGTAAAAAGGTGATGTATTAGCAATTCTACTACCCTTCAAGATCATGACAAGTGGTTGTACTACCATTCAAAAGTGTTAGCAATTTTACTTTTATTTAGGCCAAAACTAGTGGTTCTATTACCATTAAAATGCATTAGCAATTCTATTGCCATTCATGCCAAATCTAGTGGTTCTACAACCATTCAAACACACTAAAAAGTCATGACTAGTGGTTATACCACCATTCAAATGTGTTAGCAATTCTATTGATATTCAAGCGGAGGCAAAGGTTCTATCACCATTTAAATACATTAGTAGTTGTACTACCATTCCAGCAGAAAATCCATATTGAAACATCATCATCAGTATAATGGCGTGCAAGTGATTATACTAGAAATTTGATCCCCTATAATGCGATAGTGTGCCAGTCAATTGCAATAGCATTTTCACAAGTGTGATAGCATGCTAGCTAACCACAATGGAACTAAACCTTGGAAAAATAGTGGCATACTAGCAACCGTATCGGAACAAAGCTTAAATAACTCAAATAGAAAAGCATGTCAGCCATACACATACACATTGAAACTTGTGATCTGTAATGATCCAAGTAAACTACCGGCTTAGTAACTAGAATAAAGAATCGAAAAACGTGGCCCATTGGTTTAAGTATAAGTTATTAGTAGTAGATGACTTTGTTTCATTATATACCAGATATATTTTTTATTTTCCATCGATATAGGATGAGGTGTCATAATATCATGCACTCAAATATGCAACGCCTTCATCGCATGGCCCAAGCTCTTTCCCTGGTTGGGATGTGGCTAGCAGCCCATTAGTGGATACAGGGCATCCCATAAGTGTGCACAAGATATACAAGCTCAGGGCTTATACACCTCTCTAGAACCTCTACTCCTCTATCCACATCACTACGAAAATCTATATGAAAACTAGGGTTGGCTCTGATACCATTTGTAACGATCTAAGTAGAACACTGGACTAATAACTTAAATAAAGATTCTAACAACGTGGCTCAAAAGCTTAAACCTAAGTTATTAGTAGTAGCTCACTTTGTTTCATTATATACCAAATATATTTTCTATCTCCCATTAATGCGGAATGGGGTGTCTCGTGATCCCCCAATATCGTCATGTGCCAATCAACAATAAATAACTCAATGCGGAGGCATCCCAGCTAACCCACACTAAAATTTTTTATCCCTTGTATGGTGGCGTACCAGCTGACCATACCAAAACTTGTGGTCCCCCAGTATCGTGATGTGTCAGTTACTGATACCAAAATAACTCGCATGTAGTGGCGTGCCATCCAAATAGACTGAAACTTGTGGTCCCTTAGTATCATGGCGTGCCAGTAGTGATACCAAAACAACTCGCATGTGAAGGCGTACCATCCAACCAAATTAAAACTTGATTCCCAAGTATACGGATGACATGTTTTCCAACCATACCAAAAAAGCTCAAATATGGAGGCATGTGCCAGTTAACCACACAAGAACTTGACTCTCTTATCATAAGTGATATAATGCCAACAATCTCTTATATTCTCAATCTCATTGTCTCGATAACTTGAAAACTCTTTTTTCAAACTAAACATAAGTTCCAAAGCTTGATCTTTCATTCATTCATATGCCTTCTTCAAACATCTATCGGCAACTTCTTGCTTCCTCTTGGTGTCATTATATATATGATCTAACTTTTATTGTGAAGCCACCACTTAATTGACTTTTGAAGAGACTTAAACCATGTTTCTTTATCAAAAAGAGTTCTCATCTAAGAGTTGAACTTATGCCTCAAAATGTCCTTATGCTAGGACGAACTTTGTAATGACTCGGTTCGGACCCTAGTTGTAATGACCTAATTCAAGCCCTAGTATTAACAACGGTTAGCCAATGAAATCTTAAGTCGCTAAAAGGTCAGAAACTCTAACTCAACCTAAAACCCTAATTCGATCTGAAAATCCTAAAAAGACCTAATATTCAAGAGGCAAAATCCTAATACTTAGAGAAGACTCCCAACATCCTAAATTATGTAAATAACATGGAATATGAGATTAAAAATAAAAAATTCTCATAATTATGGTAAAATAACCATTTTGCCCATAGTACACCAAAAAGTCTAAAAAATTTAAAATTTGACATATGAACACGCTAAATTAAAGATTTAAATACAATTAAATAGTAAAAGACAAAATAACAATAAAAATGACAAAAATGGCCCTTAGTGGCTGGCCACCTAGGAATTTGTGCCCAAAAAGTCACTTTTTTAATTTTTAAGCTCAAAATGAGAAAAAGATGTATGAATCATGTATTATTATAACCCAAGATTATTCAAATAAGTAATATGCATAATAATATAATATTGTAGACTAACAAAAAAATAAACCATTATTGAAGTTCTTACACACATAAATAAGTCAAAAAGTCACATCTTGTCAAACAAGCTCAAATTAACTTAAAAGCCTACACCTAATTAATCAGTTGTTATAAAAATGATAATAATTTATGAAAATACTAAATTAATCATAAACATACTAAAATAATATGTTTTAAGAGGTAGAAATACAAAAAGATACATCAAATCAATTTTTAAGGCACTTTCTTGTGCTATATGGTACCAATACATCACTTAAACTCTAAATTAATGCAAAATCCATCCCTTTAGCCTACCCAAACAGCCTCAGCTGACTTTCCCTACCCAAGATTTGAAAATATTTTTTAAAAAAAGTACCCCCCATGCCATGCAACCAATCAAAATTAAGAAAATAAGAAAAAGACTTACATGTTCATAATGAAGCCCACTAATCCTTCTTCATGTAAAAACTAAGGCCAAACACCCCCTTCCTTCTCTACATTTTTGGCCAAGAGGGATATAAATCCATAATTTTTAGAGTTCTTGAGGTGTTCTTCATGTTTGAGGAAAAAAGGAGGAAGAAACGAGAGAAAGAAGGAGCCTAGGAAAAGCAATGATGTGTCCCTAAAGTCAAGTCCTTCCATCCTTGTGTCATTAGGTCTTCAAAACAAGTAACACCTCTAAAGTCTCTGCTCAATCTCACACTAAATCTCCGTCAACTCATCTCTTAAAACACAATCAAGATCAAGAATCGAAAAATGAATAACAAAGGCGTTATGGTGAGAAAAATAGGGATTGTTCATGTTTTCTATGTTGTGAGATGTGTTTTCTTATTGATGTTCTTGAGTTTTATAACTTGTATGAGTTTTGAAACATTTATTTTTAAGTGTATAATCATGCATGCAAAGAAAAAAAGAAAAGGGATCAAATCTTGGCATATAAGTTGTTAGGTGGTTAGAACCAAAGTAGGTATGAAATTTGAGCTTTTTGAGCTCTTTGTCCTGATTTTTGAAAAATCCTAACTAAATATAAATACATGATTTGAGTGTATTCTTTATGTCCAGATCTAGATTTTGATGTTATCTTTCATATAAGATTTGTTTAAACTAATTTGAGTAAGTAGAACTCAAAATATAGCCTTTTTACCAAAGTGTGTCAGTTTCATACCAGTATGTATTGCAGACCTAACAACCCTATTTCCAAGTGTAATATGAGCTTAGGTCAAAATATAAAAGTTGTAAATAACACACACACACACACACACACACACACACACACACATATATAGCTACCCATCTAAAAATCATATCCAAACACCCCTGAATGATTTCCAAAACCATTTTAAAACTCTTTATTAAAAAATGATTCTACATTGTGTTTGATGATTGTCCAAACACATTTTATAAACTAGCCTATTTCTTTAACATTTTCCAAATAACTACCATGACCACTATACATGAGACTTGTAAGGAACATGTTGAACTAAAACATATCCAAAAATCAGCACTGTAGGACCTGTTTTGATACCCTAAAATTGAGACCAACTAAGACCATTTTTCTGTAAATATTATATATAAGAGTTGAACCAAGTATAAGTACCTCAAAACACTGCTGTCCTTTTTAAATTGATACTTGAAGGTTGGCCATTAAGTTGTTAAGTGTGTGATTGAACATGCCTTTGTTGTGAGACTTGAATCATATGCTTTAATTGAATTAAATTGAGTGAACAATGATTTACAGTGATTATATGATAATTAGAAACCATGCCATGAAATTAGAACTGTGTCTTGAAAATTATATCCTATGCTTCATATGTTTGTACTTAGTGCTTTAATAACTTGTACCTTGTGCTATGCCATACTTAGTTTAATGCGATGCTATAAGTAGTTGTACTTTGAGATATATGTTGTACCACAATGGGCATTATCATAATTACATCATGACATATTGGAGTCTATTCTGTTTATACCGTTGTGGGTTGGGATATGTTTGTTGGAGGCAAACTGTCAAGATCATTGATATGAATTCGATTTTTTCAATAAAAAAAATACTATATGGGCAATCGCTGAAACAGACTCCAATTTAAAACTTTTTGATGTCGAACGATCAAAATAAAATCCGTACTCCCAAAGTTAGATTCGAAATTATACTTTTCATAATCTAGTAGAATGATTTTGGTTACTGCAACAACCATGAATGTGAATCCTTCAAGTTACAATCTCGATCAAGCCTTCTACTGTGTTCCCGGATGCAAGTCGCGAACGTAGAGTAGGTTACGATTTGTCGTGATCTTGAACCTGCTAATCTAGCCACTTAAGATTTATGTGGAAACTCTAATTCAATAATGTGTGGAATACGGGCTCAGGTTAGCATAACTGTATCTATATAGGGTTACAGCAGGGACCTGTGGAGTAAATATACATTGGGCTTCTAATGTAATTATGAAAATCTACCTGCCCCTGAGATAATTTCATAAAAATATAAATTATAATTTATACCACTAAAAAATCGTAATTGCACTCCCAACCACATTCGCAAAACCGATTATTCGAGCTTCTATTATTAAATGCTTAACCCATCTCTCACGTTAAGATTCCCAATACTCATCTCCCACTAAAGAATCTGTTGTGATCTTGAACCTGCTAATCTAACCACCTAGGATTTACGTGGAAACTCTAATTCAATAATATGTGAAATGTCTGCTAAGGTTAGCACAACTGCATATATATAGAACTACAGCAAGGACATGTGGAGTAAATATATCTTGGGCTTTTAATGTAATTATGAAAATCCACCTGCCCTTGAGACAATTTCATAAAAATATAAATTATAATTTATACCACTAAAGAATCGTAATTGCACTCCCAGCCACATTCTCAAAACCGATTATTCGAGCTCCTGTTATTAAATGCTTAACTCATCTCCCACGTTAAGATTTCCGATACTCGCCAATTAAATTTAATTACTGACAATTTAATTTAATCGGCTTCTTAAAACTCCTTAAGCCTTTCTGGTTAATTTATTTGATGGCTAAATAATAAAATCTACCTATAGGGATTAACCCGATCAAAACTTATAAGCTTCCTTAAGGGGATATAGTCAATCCCAAACAATCAGGACGTGAATTTCATCAATAATTAATATTTATCATATATTTAATACCACCATCCAGCTCAATGGGAATATGGACTTGTAAAAGATCGTACTCTCTAATGAATCAAAACAGCGAATACTAAATATACGTGAATAATAATTATTTCAAGATTAGGAGCATAAATACTCATAATAATTTTGGGGTGTAAATTAATTTATATAGTCAATATAAAATCAATTACCCCAATATGGTCCTGTTCAATACACAAAGTGTACTAGCACAGAGAATCGAAACAATAGACGACGCTATTATATGATCCCTGTAACCAAGACAGACCGACTAAAACTCTGTGTTACGGTCGTACCGATGGTTTCTCCATTTCCATATAAACTGTGAACCATAAATTTATATTCTGCAAGAACCTATAATCTGGTTTTATGTGTACAAGTTGTACTCTATACACTAGATTAAATACCGTTAGCCCAAGAGTTTTTTATTTTGATTTTGATAATTTTGATAATTCATTTTTTTAGAATAAATTGTTTTAAAAGGATAATATTTAATATTTTTAAAAAACACAAATGAACAAATGAGTTGACATCTTTTACCCCTATGAGAGAGTCATCTCTCAATGGATTAAACATTTAAGTATTCTTAAATGAGAATATTTTGTGTTGACCCCAATTGATAATTGAGTCAACACTTTAAAGCAAGAAATATTTGAATATTTCAAGTGTGTCAATACTTCTGAGCAAATGAATTGACACCCTAACATATCCGTTGAAGGTGTTTTAGGTATTAAAAATTAGTGTTGGCACAAATAGATTTTACGTCGACACAAAAGAGCCAAAGCTCTCTTCTCTCAAAAAGAGTCGACACAAAAGTGGTTCCTCACTTTTGTTTTTCAGAATTTTGAATCAACACAAATGGCATACGAGTTGACACAAAAGTACCAAGACCACCTACAGCTTTGGTGAGTCGACACAAATATCCCGAGCCGCTTGAAGATTTTTTGAATCGACACCAAAGTTCAAATGAGTCGACACAAATCTCTTGAGGGTTCCTGTAGAATTTTAGTGTTGATACCAAGGCATAATGAGTCGACACAAATTGCCCTCTCCGAAAATTTGAAGATCCATTGAGTCAAAACTAAAACCAAATGTGTCAACACCGTTGTGTTCGTGAGAAAGATTATAGAAATTGTGTCGACCCCTCTGAAGATCAGAGTCAACCCAACCACTTGAAGAACTATGCCCTAGACCTTTTGTGTCGACCCAAAAGCTTTTGTGTCAACACCTGCAACGAAAATTCAAATTCGCAGTAACGTTCAACGGTTGGATTTTTGGCATTAAATGCCTTCACCTACCTCCAACGATCCTGAAGATTGAGAGCTTTTATAAGGAGTTACTCCTCACCATTTAAACTATTTGAAAAATTACAATCACTATTTTATTGCTTGATTCAAACTCAAAATCTTTAAGTTTTCATTTATTGCTGTAACTCCAGCTCTTGTACTTTATCTATCTTTATCTCTTCATTTGTTGTTAATCAATTTTTGTAAAGAGAGTGAGTGATACTCATTAATACACTTCATTTATTGTATCTAATGGTGAGTCACTCTTTATCATTTGAGTGAGTGAGTAAATTTCATCAAAGAAGAGCTCAAGAGTGATTAGAAGAAAACATGGGATTGTTCTCATAGAATCATCTTGAAGCTGTTGTAAGGCCTTTGAATGTGCCCGTAAACATTCATATCCTTGTGGATATTCTCAAGGAAAGTCTTGAGATTGTAAGGCTTTGAATGCGCCCGTGAAGCATTCTACATAGTGAAAATTCTCAAGAGGAGACTTGAGGAGTAGACGAAGGCTTGGAAGAAGCCGAACCACTATAAATCTTTGGTGTCTAGTTCATTCCATCTATCCCTAACCTCCTTAATATTTACATTACTTTAATATTTGATTATCTTGCTATATTTATTTACTATATTAAAAAAATTTTGAAAAGATTTTAAAAATTGTTATTATCTTTTTAAAACCTAATTCACCTCCCCTCTTGGGTTATCTAGAATTAGCAAATATTGTACAGAATAAAGGACATCCATGTTTAATATTAAAGAAATGATATCGCATACATTACTCCTTAAGATTCTCATAAAATAAAAAATAATTTTATTAAAAAATAAAATAAAATATTAAAACCAACAAAATCCATGGTTTCTTAGAATACAACCCTGACAATCTCCCACTTATACTAAGAACTACGCTTCCATATATCTGACTCCCATGCCCTCTACATGACTACCAAAAGTCTTAGCCAGTAGGCTCTTTGTAAAAAGATTTGCAAGGTTATCTTCTAGTGCAATCTTGGTCACAATAACATCACAATGTTGTACAATTTCTCGTATCATGTGATATTTACGCTCAATGTGGTTTCCTTTCTTGTGGACTCTTCGCTCCATCGAGTTTGCAACCGCTCTGCTATTATCACAATAAGGTGTAATAGCTGACTGAACTTAAAGCACCACATCTAGATTTAACAGGAAGTTGCTGAGCCAAACGACGTCCTTATCTACTTGAGAAGTTGCCACATACTCGGCCTCTATGATGGAATCAGCAATGCAGGAGTGCTTGAAACTCCTCCAACTTATATCTCCACCTCCCAAGGTAAACACATATCCTGAGGTAGACTAACAAAAATATTTATTTGCCTGGAAGTTTAAGTCTGTGTACCCTAATGGTACTAGACTATCAGCCTGGTAAACCAACATATAATCCTTAGTCCTTTTCAGGTTCTTGATTATAATCTTTATCGCAGTCTAATGCTCCAGCCCTAGGCTAGACTGATATTTGCTAACCATGCCAACAGCAAAGCAGATGTCGGGTCTAGTACAAAACATAGCATACATTAGGCTTCCTACTGTTGAAGCATAAGGAACCGTCTTCATCTTCTCTATCTCATCAGGTGTCTTAGGACACTGATCCTTAGATAGAGTCATTCTATGCCTAAAAGGGAGAAACCCTTCCTTGGAATCCCGCATGCTAAAACGAGTAAGAATGTCATCGATATACTTTTCTTGTGATAAGCCCAACTTCTTTTGTTTCCGATCTCGCAGAAGCTTGATCCCAAGGATATGACTGACTTCTCCCAAGTTCTTCATATTGAATTGCCTAGATAACCATACTTTTACCAAAAATAACACCCCCACATCATTTTCGATGAGCAAAATATAATCTTATTAGAAAGACTACCACGCTTCTTATACACACAGGACTAATTTGGACTTTAATAAAAATTATAAGACTTTATGGCTTAATCAAACTGAGTATTCTAAGATCTCGATGCCTGCTTAAGTCCATAAATAGATCTCTTAAGCCAGCACAACATGTGCTCCTGGCCCTTTGTTGTGAAATCGTTTGATTGTACCATATAGATATACTCACTAAGATTTCTGTTAAGAAACGTTGTCTTGACTTCTATTTACCAAATTTTTGTAATCGAAATGAGTCATAATGGATAAGAGAATTCGGATAGACTTAAGCATGGCTGCTGGAAAAAAGTTTCCTCATAATCGATCCCTTCTTTCTAAGTGAACCATTTTGCAGCAAGCCTAGCTTTGAAGGTTTCTACCTTCTCGTCTGCTCCTCTCTTTCTCTTGTAGATCCACTTCCATTCGATGGGTTTTATCCCTTCAGGTGGTTCTATAAGTTTTCAGACCTGATTAGAATACATAGATTTTATCTCTCAATTCATAGCCATTTTCCAAAGATTTGCATATTTATCTTGGAGTGCTTCGTTGTACTTACATGGTTCGGTATCCAGTTCTACCGGGATCCTGTCAAAAGACTCTCCCAAAAATATATACCAATTGGGTAGATGAACAACTCTCCCACTATGACGAGGCACTACCTGCGTCTGTGTACTAGCAGTAATGCGATGTGTAGAATTTGATCCCTGTGCACCATTATCCACATGCCCATCTGGCATGTTAATGGAAGCACCCTGATCTAGTTTAGGATCTGCACTTGTTCCAATAATCCTCCCACTACGATGAGCCAATGGGATATTAGTGACTTGTGGTTCCTCTTTCGTTCTTTTGGTATTTCCTCTCAATTCTTCTAGAATAATTTTGCTTTTGGGCCTTTGGACCATAATATAATCCTCTTTCAAGAATTAGGCATTGATGCTAACAATGACCTTCTGATCCTTAGGATTTTAAAATACTCCAACTTTCGTTCCCTTAGGATACTCGATAAAGAAATAAACTTCTGTCCTTGATTCCAACTTACCCGTGTTTCCTTCCAGTACATGTGCTAGACACCCCCAAATTCGAATATGTCTCAGACTAGGCTTGCGCACGATCCACAATTCTGTGGGAGTAGAAGGTATTGACTTAGAAGGTACCAAGTTCAGAATATAAGTCGTTGTCTCTAATACAAGTCTCCAAAACAAATCAGGTAATTCTGAATAACTCATCATCGACCTTATCATCTTTATAAGAGTTCTATTTTTTCTTTCTACTACACCATTTTACTGCGGAGTGCCCGGTTCATTCAATTGGGATATAATCTCTTTTGACGATAAGTAGTCCCTAAACTTTTCAAAGAGGTACTCACCACCACGGTCGTATCGTAGTGATTTGATACTTTTACCCAGATGCTTCTCCACATTCACCTTGAATTCTTTGAATTTCTCAAAGCATTCAGACTTACTGTGCATCAAGTAAATGTATCCATACCTTGAGTAGTCGTCAATGAAATTGACGAAGTACTCAAAGCCGTCTCTAACCCAGATAGTCATAAGACCACACATATCAAAGTAAACCAGTTTCAACGATTCTTTAGCTATATAACCTTTAGCCGAAAAGGGGCCTCTTTGTCATCTTACCTTGTAAGTAGGACTCACAAACTGAAAGTACATCTACTTCCAATGAACTCAAAGGTCTATCTTCTACCAGTCTATTTATTTATTTTAGATTAATATGATCCAAGCGTAAGTGCCAAAGAAACGTTTGGTTCATTAAAGAATGATCTTTTCTCTTAAATGGTAAATTAAATGTGTTATTCAATTAGTTAGTTGCAATATAGGAGAGATAGAATATATAATATACAGATCATCCCCCAATGTATTAGAACAAATAAAATGTTATTTTTCTTAATAACCACAGAGTCATTAAAATGAACAGAACATTTGTTCTTCACCAAATTAGAAACCAAAATTAATTTCTTCTAATAGAAGGTACATAAAAATAATATTTTAAAAGTAAAACCCTATCTCTACTAAAACTAAGAGTGACATCTCCTACTGCAATTGCTGCCACCCTGGTATTATTGCCCATATGTAGGTAAATTTCTCTATTACTGAGCTGCCTAATTTTTTAAAATCCTTGCAAAGAATTCTAGACATGATTGGTGAATAGAAATTATCTTGCTTATTCTACTTATTGAGAAAAATTGGATACTTCTTTTTCCAATGCCCCAACTAGTTACAGTGATAGCACTTGCTTCTCGGCTTCTTCACACCAGCTTTTGGCCCCGTAGCTGCTTTTGGACCTGTTCCTTCCTATTTCTAAATCTTTTTCTTCTTCTTGTCTTTCGGCTTAGAGAAAGAACCTTTTTCAGCCACATGCACACTACCTGGCTTCCTAAGAACACCCTTGATACTTGAAGTTTTTTAAGAAGTTCTGCCAGCTGAGCTTATTCATGGAATAATTCAGAAAGAAATGCTTCAAGCTATCAGGCAGCGACTGAAGTATGATATCGACCCGAGTCCTTGTCAATCTCATCTCCTAGGATCTCCAGTTCATTTAGAAGACTAATCATCTTCAAAACATAATCCCTAACTGGGGTGCCTTTAGCCATGCTTGTATTCATCAAAAATTTCATGGCCACCTGCCTAGCAGTACAATTTTGATCCTCAAATATTTTTTTGAGGTTCATAATCATGCCATAGGCACTGGGCATAGACTGATGCTGATGCTGCAATACATTTGACATAGAAGTCAAAATGTAATAGCGAGCCATCTGATCAGCTTTCTACCACTTCTGATAAGCCTAGATTTCTTGTTCGATCTACCCCTCATTAGGTAGTGGTGAACAAATCGTAGGTAATACAAATTTATAGTCCTCGACAGTTAAGACAATATCCAAGTTCCTTTTCCAGTTTACATAGTTTTGTTCCGTTAGTTTGTTTTCTTTGAGTATGGTCGCGAGTGGATTTAAAGCCATTTTAATCTTGAAAATCACATAATTAAAAACTATTAATTATGACGAGCAAAATCTTGAATTTTATTTTAAATTGGTTCCCTCTACCATTTAAAAATAATTTGCCAGCAGCTTGGTACCATGTGAATAGCATGTCTCGATGGGAGGACGTCTACTATCCATTGTTTGTCTGGACAGATCAATTCTGATTAATTTTACTATCTAGGCAACAGACCAAGCCACGTAAAATTAAATTGGTAACGCAATTTTAGTCCAATAAATAATAACAGTGACTCAGATGGAGATGATACTATTATTTACAGTTAAGTGTTAACCACCACATAATCCTGAATCAATTGCTTCGCAAGGAATTTTTTTAGATGAAGAAGTGATTCACACTAACAATTATCTAGAATTATTCCCGAAGAAGGTTCGTACCGGCAATACTGCAATTAATTCTGTCTGATAGGAAGGAATGCCTTACTGCAACATGCAGAATTAATTACATCACCTACGAACTAGTGATGGAAACCGCAAGATTTATCTGGGAATAAATTTTCTCTCCCATTTAATTTTTTAAAATATTTTTAAGAGTTATAAAAATTGTTTAATTAAAATAAATTTATTAATTTTGAAAAATCACACGATCTAAAAGATTTTGATTTTTTCAAACCATCTTTCCATGTTTTAATGTGTAACAAATAAAATATTTCAAAATTCATATTTATTTAAAAAATTAATTTTAAATAAAACCAAGAATTTAATTTAATTTTTCAAGTTACACATTTTTCCAAAACATAATAATTTATTAAAATTAAACTATTCCTTTTAATTAATTCAAAATTCAAAATTAACTTTCACTCTTTTTCAAAATATCCGATTTAAAGAAATCATCTTAAACGTGCTATTTCATAACAAAATAAAATATAAAAATTTTCTTAAAAAATATTTTTAATTAAAGAAAATTTTTATTTTATTTTTCTGTTACAAAAATTAATTAAAACTGATTTTCTCGAATTAACTAAAATAAACGGAAAATATAAAACAACAATATATATCATCCACGAAATTAAATAATATAAATATAAAATATATATGTCCCGGTTTTATGATCAAATCGAAACTCTATCGAGTTTTTTCTTGTTAAATGAAAAGCTTGAAAACCATTCAATCTTATTAGAATAAGCTTCCTGGAATCCAAAACATGTCAAAAATCTTAGTAATGCAGTGTTCTAATTATACAACACCACCCGAGTCCCAAAACCACCAAAATAGTCAGCCATACAGCCCAGCAACCAGCCACCGCTAGCGCCGCCCAAGCCGCCACCTTCGCGCGATTTTTGCCGCCTCATTCGGCGTCCATTTTCACCCCAATTTTTTTTTGAAAAATAGCTCACAAAATATGTTATTTTTCTATCAAGAAATCAGAATAAAAATAGCTTCGAAAACTACTTTCGGTGAGGGCCGAACAGCCCCCACTGTCGCTGCCGCTGCTTTTTGCTGCTCCATCTATGGTTATTCCGGCTTCAGTTTCCTACTTGCCGTTGCTACCATTGTTTTTTGTGCCACCTTTTGTTGTTGGTTCTCACAACTTTTTAGAATATTTTCTAACCATATTTTATTTCTATTTTATACCTAAAAATTTGCTCAAAAACTGTTTCAAAAACACCTAAAAAAACCATCGAAAATGGCCCGAACTACCGCCATCGAAGGTGCCGCTGGTGGGGCTATTTTGTGCCAATTTTTTCATGTTTTTGGAAACCATTTTGATGCTATTTTTTAAACCTAAAAACTGCAAAAAACTTGGTGAAAAAACTATCACCAATCCATGAAATAACCACTGCGATTTGTGACCCGAAATACCCGAAACCAACGCTGGTGCCACCAGTGCTTGTTCTTCGTGTTTTTTGTGTATTCAAACCTTTTCTTACATATATGGAACAATAGCTAAAGAAAACATAAAGTTCTTACATCAAAACCTATGTCTCAAAGGTTCATAATCGATCTAAAAAGTCTAAACAATTATGATCAACCCTCGTGATTAAAAAAAAGTATTAAATCATCATTCAATTTAATATTCTCTTAAATCGGCTTCTTAAAATTTCTTTAGCCTTTCTACTTAATTCTTTTGACAGTCGAATAATAAAATTCACTTATAGGGTTTGGTCCGGTCAAAACTTATGAGCTTCTTTATGGGGGTATCGTCAATCCCGAACAATTGGAACGTGGATTCCGTCAATAATTAATATTCTCCATATATTTAATACCGATATTCAACTCACATAGAATATTGACCCGTAAAAGATCACAATTTTTAATAAATCAAAACAACAAATACTAAATATACGTGAATAATAATTATTTCGGGATTAAGAGCATAAGCACTCATAATAAGTTTGGGATATGAATTAATTTATATAATCAGTATAAAATTAATTATCCCAATATAGTCATATTCAATACACAAAGTGTACAAGCACAGAGAGTCAGAACAATAGACGACACTATTATCTATTTTTCATAACCAAGATAGGTGTACTAAAACTCTGTACTACAGTCGTACCAATGGTTTATCCAATTCCATATAAACTGTGAACCGTAAACTTATATTATACAAGAATCTATAATCTGGTCTTCTGTGTGCAAGCCGTACTCTACACACCAGATTAAATATTGTATAAAATAAAGAATATCCATGCATAACATTAAAGAAATGATATCGCATGCATTGCCCATTAAGATTCTCATAAAATGAAAAATAATTTTATTAAAAAATAAAATAAAATACTTAAACCAACAAAATTCATGGTTTCTTAGTATACAACCCTGATAATGTTAGAGTTATCTTTTTCTCGATTCTAAGTCTAGGACGTCTCTGATAGTCAATTTTATAAACTTTTTGGGATATATTCCCTGTTAACACCACAGGTGTGTCCCCAGTGTTTGGAAAAATTATTTATCATGGAAATTATTGGGCACTACGGGTTCGTCGCTAGCATTCTAGCTTTGGTAGCTTTGACTTTGGGTTGACACCGACGAAGGCATCACGAGTCTTAAGGTTGCATAAATTGAATAT
>JAOTRH010034466.1:0-20738 GCA_034768845.1 Heliamphora exappendiculata
ATTTTGAAACAAATTTTAGAAAATTCTAGAAATTTTTAAAAAAATTTAAATTTTTTTTAAAATTTGAAGAAAATTTTAAGAAAATCGTAGATATTTTGAGAAAATCCTAGAAATTTTGAGAAAAATTTTAGAATTTTGAAAATTTTTTAAAGAAAATCCTAAACATTTTGAGAAAATCCTAAATTTTTAAGAAAATCCTAGAAATTTTGAGAAAAATCTTAGAATTTTAAAGAAAATTTTAAGAAAATCCTAGACATTTTGAGAAAATCTTAAAATTTTAAGAAAATTTTAGAAATTTTTAGAAAGTCCTTGAGATTTTGAGAAAATCTTAAGAAATTTTTAAAAAATCTAAGAAATTTTAGAACGATTTTCTTTTTTTTAGAAGATTTAGTCAAACTAATCCTAAAACGATCAGTGCAAAACACAAGGATTTCTTATCTTTTGGAAAAAATGGTTAGCACGCAATAAAAGAGGCCTAGGGTTACTAGGATGTGCAGAAATCATGAACCTAGGGTTAGGTTACCTAGTTTTCTAGGGCTTGAAAAGAACCGAAAGACCGTCACCTAGGGTTTGAATGGTTTGCCTGATTTATTTGGGCTTCCATGTTTCATATGCTTGATCTGCTCTTTATGTATCCTTTGTTTGTCTTCTCTTTACAGACTGGTCACTACGTCCGAAGCTTTGGGGGTTCTGCCTCTGGGGAGGTGTTGGAGTGGTATGATGCCCTTCCTACTCCTAGCCGGGCTTACATTGATGCCTCCGGCTTTACTCGCTTCATACCCTTATTGGGTAGGATGAACAATGATCTGGTATGGTTGACTGCCTTGGCCGAGCGATGGTGGGATACCACCAACACCTTTTATTTAACCTCCTTTGAGGCTACCCTGACGCCTCTAGATTTTGCACTTATTACGGGCATCCGGGTGTGAGGAGCTCCCATCTCGTTTGATCTATCCATAGGGGGTCAACCGACGCGCTGCTGTACTTCCTCGAGGCCGTTCCTGCTAAGATGGATCGCGACAGAGTCAGACATACCTAGTTCTTTGAGCGATTCAAACATTTTCAGTGCACCGAATCCCACCATTACGAGTGGGTCGCTCGAGGCTTCTTGATGTAAATGTTTGGCACCTCCTTGTTTTCGAATAAGGAGAATACCGTACATTTGCATTACTTGGGCGGACTTGCTTGACTTGACCGGGTTGCCAGTTACGACTGGCGAGGAGCTGCTCTTGCTACCATTTACAGCTTTATGTGGACACTAACCCTGTTCGCTCAGGAGCTCAGCATTTGAGGATACTGGAGGGTTTGGGAGGTATGATTTAGTTTCTGTGCTTTTTTCATTCATTTTTATTATCTGTTATTATCTGTTTGCTAACGTCTTCTCCTTTATAGTTATGGACCTATGAGTTCCTCGGGCTTCATGTCCCGGCGAACTCATCTGCAGACCCTCTGGTTATTCCCCATGCAGCCTAGTGGTCCCGAGGGCCGAAGGGGAAGAAGGCCGGGGGGAAGACATCGACTGATTTTGGGTCTCGTTGGACCGGCTGACTCCCGACCAGGTATTTTTATTTATTGATTTCAATTTTGTGCACTGCTTTCTTATACTGCTCACTGCACTGTACTGCATCTCCCTGTGCTGTTCACTGCACTGTGCTATTTTTGCACTGTTCACTGCACTGTTCATCATACTATATGGCTTATTATTCTTTATACTGTACTGTACTTTGAACTATTCCATGTCCACTAGGATGTCTGGAGGGGCGTAGAGGATCGGGCTGGCGCTGATTTGATGCGCAGTCGGGATATCACTCCCAGGAGGATCCTGTTGGAGGGTCTATTTGGACGGGAGTACTATCTAGGAGAGCGAGTGGTTCGCCAGTCGCTCGGCCTGGATCACTTTTGGATTCCAGTGGATCCTTCGGCCCGTATACGCCGGACTGAGCAGTTGAGCCGGGTCGATCTTCTCCTCGAGCTGGTGGGGACTCCCGCTACTGAGCTACTGGTGACGGAGAGAGATTACATTTCCTGGGCCCGGGCCCATATACTTGGTCCATTAGGACCCGGCCCAGTTGCCCCAGGTGGCAGGAGGCGAGGACAGGCACCAGAGGCTGCCGATGTTGGTGCTGCTGGTGCTGATGCTGTTGCTGAAGCTGCTGGTGCTGATGTTGCCAGAGTTGCTGGTGGAGCTGCTGGTGGAGTGATAGGCCTAGAGATTCCCTGGGAGATCCAGACTGTGGCTTATGGCTTCCCCTTCTCCCTTATTGCTCCAGTTCTGCTAGTTTCTGAGTTCAGAGCAGAGATTGGCCAGGTATTTCCTTATCCTTAATCATTTCTTTCTGTTTCTGCTTTATTTGTCTAATTGTCTTTTCTTTTCCTTCTGTAGTTTAATCAGGCATGGGTGGACTGTCTGCTACTGATACTTACGGGTCAGAGGGCACTGATCCGTCAGCTTGATGCCACCATACGAGCAGCCGGTATCGCATTCACTCCTGCAGCCATACTAAGTATTCTCATGGATCTTTCTAAAATTTTTGCACTTTTCTGTACTCTATTCTGATCCTGATTTTCTTCTAACAGCCTCCGGTACCAGCCACCGGCATTGTGCCGCCACGGGCTACTACTCCTGCTCCAGCCCTAGCCCGAGGTCGTGGTTCTCGTGCTGCCTTCTCCAGAGCTCACTCCCAAGGATCTGTCTCCTTTGCTCAGAGTCATTCTAGAGCCATATCCTCTTCTTCTGGTAGCGGTGGAGATGACTATATTGAGAGGCTCTTTGAGGACGTGAGCTCAGGCGAGGCCGATCCTTCCTTCCGCCGGGTCTGCCCCAAGCATTAGTGAGAGAGAGCTTCCCCCTTCCCCAGTATGATACATTTATTTTGATGGGCCTGTGCGCCTCAGTTTGATACATTTATATACATTTATTTGCTCCATGGGCCTGTGTGCCCCAACTTTTACTCTAAAATATTCGAGATGCATTTTCGGCCTTAGTGCCATTTATTACTTCATATGTTCATTTATTGCATGATTTTCTTTTATTTGCTGCTCAAACTGTCTTGGATGTTTAGCTTAAATGCCACAGATCACACAAACTGCAAACTGACCCACACCCGCTATGTTCAAACATGGCGGTTGCTATAATACAACACGGCGGTCACCACTTTCCAAAAAGTTGACATGGCGGTCGCTTGTTTCGACATGACGGTCGCCTGGTCAAAGAAAATGATGTCACTGTACTATGCTTTCTGGAGTTGGCGGTCGCCAGTTCCAAGACGGCGATCGCCACTTTGAATGGGCCTTTTGCTAAAATTTTGATTTCTCGCCTTTTTCAGCCTTATAAATATAGCCCTGCAAGCTCCATTTGCTGTTACTCCGACTCAGATGGCTTCTCCTTTTTCTCTATGGATTGAAGCATTTTCCCACATTGAACATTTAAAATTTCCCCATTTGGCTTGAATGCCCTTTTCTCACTGAGAACTGTGGAGATTAATAGTTCTTTATTGTCAACAGCTGCTCAACTGTGGGATCCGCAGTCTCATGTCTTTCGGTTTGGCCTTGAAGAACTCTGCCCCACTGTAGAGGAGTTTGCTACCATCTTGGATTTGGCCCCAAGGAGTGCTGTTGTGGTTTTGACTTTCTTTCTCTCACTTCGACAGCAGGTGATACAGTTTTGTGGTCTATCTAGGATGGAGGCCTCCCTCTTGATACAGGATGGCCGCCTCAACATTCCCTGGATCATTGATAGGTTTCGTCCCACCGGTGACCTCAGTGATCTTAGTTTTCAACTGCGGCGACGGTATGCACTTTGCTTCTGCCTTCTTGCTCAATATCTACTCATTCCTTCTGACGGGAGAGTTAGCTGCGCCTTGGTTGACATTACTAGTTAGATGTGGATGGGGAGGGATTTCGTGCCACTCGTTTTAGCCGAGACACTGCTGGGATTAGATGCTGTTCATCGTGGCGAGACCACCACCTTTGTTGGTAGCCCTTTACTTCTTCAGGGAGGCTCAACATCTTTCTTTGCATCAAGTTTTCTGTTATACTACAAAGCTTTTCTCTCACTGTTCTAACTTTTGCTGCAAATTTGGCTGATGGAGAATGTAAATCTTATACAGAAACTGCCCACTGATAGGCATAATGCCGCAGCTTTTCTCTACTGCCCCCGTTATCATATTTGTGACACTGAAGTAGCCTGGCAATGATGCCTTTCCTCTCTAACTGGCCCAGATATTACTTGGCAGTGCCCCTGGTGGTAGATCCCTGCCATGACTCTGACTACTATGGATCATCCCGGTGTGTTGCTGGTTGGCCTGCGTTAGACTACCTTCTATTACCCCAATCAGATTATGCGACAGTTCGATCGCAATCAAATTATCTTTCCCAGCATCTGAAGCTGTCTGTTCTCATCTACGCTGTAGGCCCCATTTCTAGCATCGTACCAGGATGCCTGGCCATCTCGCTCATTGATGGAGATGCATGGGCTGCAGTGTACTGAACTTTCTGTTGAATACAAAACATGGCTGATGCAGGATCGGGAGAAAAAAGATAAAGAAGAAGAAAAACAAGCAGCAAAAAGAAGGAGAACTCGAGGCCTTTTGTTTTGTTTCGAAAATTTCATAGCTTTCTTTTTTTATTTTGTTTATAGAGTTTGGTACTTGCGTGCCCTTCCTTTTATTCAAAAACTTTGTAATTCTGATCGAAGTAATGACAAACTCTCTCTTTATGTTTAAGATGGTTTAAATTTATCCAAAATTTCAATGACTTTATTATCAAAATTCAGAAATTAATTTGCATTGGTCTTATAAAGATGGTTAAAATAAGAGAATGTGGCCAGACTTCTTAAAAGAAGCTGCCTACGTATCCAAAAAAGATGGAATCAGGCCAATCACGTAGTTCGAGGTCAGTTTTCCCTCGGGTATCGACACTATTCTTTTGTAGTGCCCTAACTCTTGCCAAGGTCGCCCTTTCGGGTTTTCGGCCTTGCGGGTTGTTCTAACTTTTTCCTGAGTTGCATTCTCGATTTTCAACTCAGCGAGCTTTTTATTTCATCTTTATTTTTACCTCAAGGATAGTACTTTTTGAGCAGATTGAGGTTAACTGGAGTGGAGAACACATTGCCATCCAAGTCCATAATAATAACTGTTCCACCAGTCATGATGGCTTTGATGAGAAACGGCCCGGACCAGTTTGGCTTGAACTTGCCCCTCGGGTCAAAGATAGGGGGTATGATTTCCTTAAGGACTAGATTCCCTTCTCTGGGATATCGGGTCTTGACCATTTTGTTGAATGCTCGAGCTATCCTCTTTTGGTATCCTTGTACATGAAACAGAGCCTGCAGTCTCTTTTCATCAAACAAGAGTAATTCTTCCATTCGATTCCTCTGCCATTCTGCCTTTGGAATATTGGCCTTGGCCACTACTCTTAGTGATGGGATTTGCACTTCAATGGGAAGTACAGCTTCCATCCCATATACTAAAGAGTATGGCATAGTTCCTGTTGAAGTTCTGATCAACGTCCTGTATCCCCAAAGTGCAAACGGTAGATGCTCCGACCAATCTTTGTGTGAGTTGATTGTCTTTTGCAGAATTTTCTTGATGTTTTTGTTTGCTGTCTCGACTGCTCCATTGGTTTGCGGCCGATATGGTGAGGATTTGTGAGCCACTATTCGGTATTCTTCAAAAAGATCTAAGACCTCCCCTTGAAAATGTGAACCATTGTCTGAGATAACCTCATGTGGGACTCCGTACCGGCAGATGATGCTTTGCTTGATAAATTTAGCAACATGGGAGGCCTTTAATACCGAATAGGAGGCTGCTTCCACCCACTTAGTGAAATAATCAATGGCCACTAAAATAAACTCATGTTCATTGGATGCCTTCGATGTTACTTTACCAATCACGTCGATGCCCCACACTGAGAACGGCCATGGTGACGTCAGGTTATACAACTAGGACGGGGAAACGTGCGTGAGGTTAGCGTGAATCTGACACTTATGACACATCCGCATGAACTGTATACAGTTTATCTCCACTGTTATCCAAAAGTATCCTTGTCGTAGGATTTTCTTGGCTAACATATTTCTACTCATGTGTGGCCCACAAACTCCTGTGTGGATTTCTTTCATCAATGCTTAGCCCTCTTCAGCGTTGACACACAGTTTATTGACCCCAGAATGTCCTCGTTTGTATAGTTTGCCACCGCAAATGAAGAACTGTGCAAACAATCTCTGTATCGCCCTTTTGTCCTTTTTGCTGGCAAACTTAGGATATTCTCCTTTCTCTACGAAGTTCTGAATGTCAAAATACCATAGAAGGCCGTTAATGCTTTCCTCAATAGCGGCTGTCATCTCATATGCCAGCTTTCTCTTCTGTTCAATTATCAAAGGTCTCATTCGGGCTCTAGGTGGTATGTCAATCATGGATGCTAGGGTGGCCAGTGCGTCGGCGAGCTTGTTCTGCAGACTTGGTACATGGGTGAAGATCACCGATTTAAAGCATGGTATTAACTTTTTTAGTTCTTGATGATAGAGAATCAAGGTTAAGTCCATAACCTTCCATTCTCCTCTTGCTTGTGAAATTACAAGTGCTGAATCTCCAATGACTTCTAGCTTCCTTGTCCTTAATTTCAAGGCTGCCTCCAATCCAGCTAAACATGCTTCATATTCAGCTTGATTGTTGGTAACTTCAAAATTGAGCTTTAGAGATAACGGGACGTGCGATTCATCGGGAGTGACAAGAAGGACTCCTATTCTATAGCCGTATTGATTGGGCGCGCCATCAAAATATAGAGTCCACTTATCATCTCCGACTTTCATCAGTTGTTCGTCAGGAAATTGGAACTCTATTTCTTCATCTCCTTCGACTGGTTGATCGACCAGGAATTCTGCCCTTTACTGACTTTCGGGTGACATATTGAAGATCAAATTCAGATAATAGCAGCAACCATCGGGCCAACCTTTCTGTCAGTGCTGGCTTTTCAAATAAATATTTCAACGGGTCCATCCAAAAGATGATATTAACTGTGAAAGACAACATGTAGTGCCTCAATTTTTGGGAAGCCCGAACCAAGGCCCAGCATGTCTTCTCCAATGGTGTGTATCGTATTTCTGACCCTGTCATCTTCTTGGTTAAGTAGTAGACAGCCTTTTCAACTCTAGTTTCACCTTCTTGTGTCTGCATGCATCCCATAGCTAAGTCAGTCACTGACAAGTAGAGGATTAGTGGACTATCAGGTTCAGGAGGAGCTAGAACAGGTGAATTTTGTAGGTACTATCGTACGGCGCCAAAGGTGTCTTAGCATTTCTGATCCCATTCGAATTTGACCCCTTTCTTCAGCAGACGGAAGAGCAGCTCGCAGGTAGTTGTCAGTTTTGCGATGAATCGGCTGATAAACTGTATCTTACCCAGAAAACCCCTGACCTCTCGCTTGGTCCTTGGAGGAGGCATTTCCAAAATTGCTTTAATCTTTGAAGGGTCGATTTTGATACCCCGTTGAGTGATCATAAATCCAAGCATCTTTTTGACAATAACTCCGAAGGCACATTTTTGTGGATTGAGTCACATTTTGTACTTCTGAATCCTTTCAAAGAATTTTCGTAGTGCTACGATGTGACCATCCCGATCCTTGGACTTGACTATCATGTCATCTATGTATACTTCGACTTCCTTATGTATCATGTCATGCAGTAAAGTAGTGGCAGCCCTTTGATAGGTTGCCCCTGCAATCTTCAAGCCAAAAGGCATTACACGATAACAATAGGTGCCCCAGGACGTGGTGAATATTGTCTTTTCTCTGTCCTTGGGATCCATTAGAATTTGGTTATATCCAGAGAAACCAGCCATAAATGAAAACAAGGTGTGTTCCGCTGTACTATCTATCAAGACATCAATGTGTGGCAGTGAAAAATCGTTTTTCGGGTTGGCCTTGTTGAGATCCCAAAAATCCACGCATACTCGGATACGACCATCCTTCTTTAAAACTGGCACGATGTTAGGTACCCATTTGGATACTCGGTTACCATTAGAAATCCAGCGATGATTTATTTGGTAACCTCTTCTTCGATCTTCAGAGCCCATTCTGATCGAATCCGTCTTAATTTTTGTTTGACCGGTTTAGCATCAGGGTATAAGGGGATATGGTGCTGGACAATATCAGGATCAATTTCAGACATATCTTCGTAAGACCAGGAAAGTACATCTTTGAATTTTTTTATTAAAGTTATTAACTATTATTGTTTCACTATGGATAAAGAAGAATCAATTTGAACATTTTGCGGGTTAGTTTCATTACCTAGATTTATTGACAAAGTTTTTTCAATTATTTGTTGGACACACATTTTTTTTTCTCTTTTTATTAAAAGTCTTATTTTTTCGAGAATATCCCCGTCAAATTTAAAATTGTCAGAAAGTGTATGAAAACAAAGCAGAGTAACCGAAAATCCTGTTCATTTCATTAAAATAGAGGGGATTACAAACTCGATGGTAAAAACAAGGAAAGGAGCACCAACAGATGTGCCCTCGACCACTGATTCAGACTCAAACTTGGACTCGGGATAGACGACTTGCACATTACAAGACTCGAGGGCCCAGTTTTTCACTTCTTTGACAGCCGCGTCAACGATGAGCTTGCTGCAGTCTGCTGGTGCGCTGAAGCCCATCATGAAGCAGTCCGATTCAGTTATACACAGTTGAGCCATCTTCTCATTGAACAGCACTCTCAGGTCGGTACCGTCGAGTTTGTCGACCCAATCTTCTTCCTAAAGCTTCTTCTTTTCTTCCACTGTTTCTTCCTCCTCCGTGTCAGACAGCTAGTGGCTGAAATAGATCTCCAACCCAGGAAGCTTTTGATTAGTTTCTTCGTCAATCCATGGCTCTGGAAAACCGCAATACGGGAAATCTTTCCCTTCCTTGACGAAGTACCCATTGAGCGTCCCAGAATAATTGGCCCTTTGTCCCCACCAAGGCCTTTCCAGTCCTTCTTCTGTTGGTTTATACCCAAGACCAAAACGGCATGAAGTCGGCAGTATCTGAATGGGTTTTGGGATTCTCTGCTGTTTATGCCCTAATCCCATGCCCGGGAAAAAGGATATTTTTCTCATCATTATTACAGCCCACGGGTTGACATACCTTTCTTCTTCATTCATCAGCATCTGAACAACCTGGGTTTTGTCAAACTGAAAACCACTGAGCAGCACATCATCTTCACTATGTTGAACCTCCAACAGAGTTGTGCCCTCTCCTCCTCTCGAGGGATGAATGTTGTCTTCTCCGTGAATAGTCAGAACTGCCCCGTTCTTTATCAATTTTAGTTTTTGGTGAAGGGTAGATGGTACTGCCTGGACATTTGGGTCATACAGCCATGGCCTGCCTAGCAGCAGATTGAAGGAGGTCGGTACGTATAGCACGTGAAACTCAAATGACGTCTGCAGAGGTCCTACTGAAACGGCGAATGACACCAGTCCTAGTACATCCTTTCTTGTGTTGTTGTAGGCCCGCACCCCTTGATTACAAGGAGTGAACTGGTCTGGCCTCATCCCTAAGCAGACGGCCATTCTCATTGAGCAAACGTTCAAGGCAGACCCATTATCATTGAGGGTTACCGGGACCCATTTTTTTAGGCACTTGACGGTGATATGTAGCGGCTTGTTGTGACTTTTTCCTTCAGCGGGTAAATCCTTATCAGAAAAAGAAATGACTTTTGGTTTGGCGACTGACAGAATAAGCCCAATAAGCTGCTCAGGGGTTGCATCTATCGGGACACTGGTCTTGTTTAACACCCTCAAAATAGCTTGTTTGTACTTATGTAAAGCCATCAATAAGCCCCAGATGCTGATGTTGGCTTGCGTCTTTTTCAACTGTCTCAATACAGCATCCTCCTCCTCCTCTTGCTCTGTCTCTTTTCCTTTTCCACTTGACTGTCTCTTCTCTAGCTGAGTTGGCTTAAAATGTCATCCACTTCTAGTTAGGTGTTCCACGCCGTCTTCGGGATCCCATAATCCTAGCATTACATTATCAGTCTGTCTCACTTCGTCTACATGCAGGGGGCTTTCAAACGGCCACAAATCCTTTAGGTCACTAATGGCTGCCCTTTTCCTTATTTTCTCGTCATCTTCGATAGCCCATGTATTATAAATTTCTTCCCAGATGTCCTCTTTAAAAAATTTCACTTGCTGTTCTTGAGCAGCCTAGAAATTTGTCCACTCTGCTCCGTCTTATTTTAATACGACCCTTACTAGCCAATAGGACTACATTTCATCCACTTATACTTCTTTCTCAAAAAATAAGGAAAGGGTAATGCCATCGAGCACGTGACCAAAGCCATATGGTTGGGCTGGGAAATCCAAAGGCCAATCATCCTGTTCGTTGCGCTCCTCTTCTTCCTGTTGAATAATTGAGAATGCTGTCTGATATCACTCCCAGGCACCATCATTCCATTCCTCCATCCTGTCTCGACTGCCCCTAATCATCATGAATGAGCATGCTGTCTGATCCTCGGTCACTGAAACACGAGGGCATGGTAGGTATGCTGAACAGATATGCTGACTCGGGTCCTCTAATTCCTTCAGAGACATGTAATTTACCCCAGCCTACCTGGCATGATTCGGCAGTGGGGTAGTAGTGACATTCGATTTTTGGATGACAGATGGTGGTGGGATCACCTTGTTATCGATGAGGTTTTAAATCTCATATCGGAGCCTCATGCACTTATTAGTCAAATGCCAAGGACCCTGGTGGAAGGCGCTGTATTGAGAAGTGTTAAACCTCAACGGTAGGGGGTCAGGTACAGGTATGGGGTCTAATGGCTTGATGAGCCCCTTCTCAATGAGTCAATTTAGGGCGGTGGATAAAGAAATGTTGAGGAGAGTAAACACCCACCTTGGCTTTTGTTGCTGTTGGCTATTATCTGACTGTTGGGCGTTATTGGACTGCTGGGTGGAGGAGGATGGGTTCAGCAGGTTTACCTCGTTTGAGCGAGACACGAGGTTGGTGGTAGCAGAGTGGTTTTGGTTATTTGTGGGGAATGTCCTCCTAGACTTCTGGCTCGGCTCAACTTTCTCGATGTTGCCTGATTGAATTGCATCTTCTATTTGAACCCCGACATCAAATAACTGTTCGAATGTGGAGAGCGGCTGGGTAATAAGGTACCGTTTCAGTGGAGCCTGTAGATTTTTTACTACTATCCTCACTTGCTCTTTTTCAAAGGACCAGTCTGTCATCTTGGCGGCCTTATCTCTCCATCTGGTCAAAAAATCCACAAACGACTCTCGACTTTCTTGACGAGTAGTTTCTAACTCCCGAGTAGTTACATCGAGCTGGACATTATAACTGTACTGGCTGATAAACGCCGTGGCTATGTCCTCCCATGTTCTTGTCTTTGCTACGTCGAGCGAGAGGAACCATTTCTGGGCCGCCCCAGAAAGAGATCGGTGAAAGAGCGGAGCCTTCAGTTGGCCATCGATTCCCATCGGCGAGAGGGTTCCAACATACATTCGGAGATGAATTATGGGATCTTCGGTTCCATCAAACTTTTCCATGTTCGACATTTTGAACTTTTTCGGGAGTTTAGCATCTGGGACCAAACATAGCTCTCCCACATCTAGCATGTATTCTTCGATCCCTTTAGCCTTTCTAAGGACCTTTTCCATCCTATCAATCTTCTCAATCAGTGCAGATTCTCTAGACTATGCAGTATTTTCTTCCTCAACTATCACCTGATGAGGATTCTGTGGTTGTGGTGGAATAACTTGCGGTCCATCGGGGAATTGATAGTCATCCCAAAAGTCTTCGGCATTCTCATTCGTGTCATCTGATTGTCCATTCACAATAGGGATACGAGCTTAGATTGCCCAGATTTGTGCCTGACATTGTGATTGAGCCTGGGTCTATTGCACTACGAATCTCTGTCTATCAGCAAATGCCCTCATTAGGGCTGCCAGATTTACCTCATTTTTTGCCATTTCAGCCGACTCAGTTGGCTATTTTGACACCCTACAGAGTCTACCTATCACTGATCTTTTCCAAACTCATGTTGACTATGCTTTAAAGGTCCCAATGGTATAACCTCAAAGAAACCTAAATCCCAAGAGTGAACAACCAGTATCAGGTACTTCCCGGGCAAAGTTCTGACGATAGATAGCAAACAGTTCAAATACCGAAACAGATACGAGCACTGAAACATGAAGGAATGCCCCTGTCGGGCCCATATCGGCAGCATAACCACTGATCATCTGAAAATATAAGGTGAGGGCTAGGGAAAAGCTCAACTAGATTCTAGGGAGGTTAATCTAAACGGAGGAAAGGACAGCACTCCAGCCAGAAAACAATTCTAACCCTCGGGAGATTGGTTTGAACTAGGACTTCCAACGGGCAGCATAACGGTAAGGAAAAAGAACTGACTCTCAAGGGTTCAACAAGGATTTGAAAAAAATAAGGCTACGTCGAGGAAGAAATAGGCCTATGTCCTAGGGGAGGAAACCAATAACCCGGGAGAACTCGGGGGAGAAAGAAATTACCCTAGAGGCTTTAAAACGAAACACAGGCGGGACCCCGAGAAGAAGACTACGGCGTAAGAACTAAACATGGTGAAAGACAAAGTTCAAGAAAAAATCCGAAGAAAAAAGCTAACCTAATCAAAGGATAACGGAAAACCTAGGCCGATCCCGGGAAAGGAACTAGCTTAAGCCCAAATAAAACAATCCTAACAATACACAAACAAAACATACATTGAAGAAAACACATAATCCTACTAGGGTTAGTAGCACCTAATTGGGGGGTTCTAAGTTCACTATATGCAAAAGGCCAGTTTTGGTCAATCGAACAGGGTACCTTCTGAATAGAGTCAGGTATATACCTCTCATGTAGAACATAGTCAAATAGTATGCTCGAACACTTTTACTGCACCTATGATAGCGTACAGTCAGTAAGGGTTGCCCGTCTTCCCAACAGTTCCCGAAACGGATAAACGTTCAGGGCATCAAGTTGACTAGGTAGGGCTTGAAGAACAATGCACATGCATGCGAAAATGCAAATGAGAAATTTATATTAAGAACCAATGATGTTTTCAAGTTTAACCCTCTTATTTGATTTTGAAAATCAGTCCCCAGCAAAGTCGCCAAAAAATACCGTGGTGTTGGGATTTAGGAGTTTTTGAAAAATGTTCAAAATAAGAAATTCAAAGAATGTTTAGAATAATCTTTTAACACCTTGAAAACTAAATTTTAAAAATCTCTTTTGTCGAAAATAGAGCTACAACTTAGTTTTTTTTTTAAAAAACTAAGAAAAACAAAAATGGCTACTGATCTTTAAAACGTTTAACCAGAGAAAGAGGGTTCAGGGCCTAAGGTACGAATCGAAGAAGGTGTTAGGCACCCCGTTTTTTCAACCATAAGGTTGGCCTCTACTAATCATCATTAGTTCTTTAATTGAATTTCTCAAATTCATACAAATAAAGAAAATAAAAGCAACGAGAGAACATTCAAAATCAAATATGAAAAATACATAATATATATACATAGCACTCTAAATCAAAACAAATAAATAGGCTAAAATTCTAAATCCTATAGTATGTAATTTCTAACTAAATGATACATGAAATACTCCCTCTTGCAATATTCATGTACAAAAAAAATTCTAATCTATCATGATTTGAATGAAAGAGAAAAAAATATGCAAAAAACTGTTAAAACTATCAAAACATGATTTATTACAAAAGATAAACTAGACTATTCTGAACACACTTTCAAAGAAAACTAAAACATGCATTAACATTAATATGATGAATTGGTAAAGAAATGAGAAATGAAAAAAAAAAGATCTATGAAAAGATCCTATGAAAAGAAAGTTTACAAAGAAAGTTTATACTAAAAAAAGAGGTTACAAAATGCTTATTAATAAAAGAACAATATAACATGCATTCTTTTAAAAGAGACGGAAGACAATAAAAAAGAAAAGAAAAGGGAGAAAAATTACACTTAAAAAATGAAAATTAGATTAAAAGACTTTTATGACTTTTTAGGATGAATGAAAATAAAAGAAAAAGAAAAATAAAGATATAAGAAGATAGATATAAAAAGAAAAAGAAGATGGAATTTTAAAAGAAAAATACTAGCATTAAATGAAAAAAAATACTAGTAAAGAATAATTAAACTAACACTTAAAAGAGAATGGAGAGAATGCTAGAAAATAAATTACACTAATATTAAAAGAAAATGAAATGAAAATATACTAGTAAAATTAGACTAACTAAAAGGAAAGAAAAGAAAATAAATGCTGAAATATTAAATCAACATAAAAAAAAAGAAAAAAAAAAGGCATACTAGAGTTGAATGGGTGTAATATTGACAATTACAATTATTTTTATGTAAGTGTTTTGAATTATAATAATAACGACGACATTGTTAGTCGTATTACCCAAATTATGTTAGTACTAATTGATGAATTAATAAACTTAATGCAAGTAAATAAAGAACTAAAACAAGTAAATTGAATAAGCTAAAAATTGAATTTAAACATAAATGTAACAACTATAAGCAATAAAAAAGTAGTAGTAAAGATAGAACAATTAAAGTAATCCGATCGCTCCAAAAGAGAGGAAATGGAGCTAGAAGGACCGGGGATCCAAACAAGGTACCTGAACTGTTTAGGAATCCTCAAGTCGGGGAATGGTGCTTCAACGGTCCAATCCTTGGATAGTGATCCAAGCTAGGGTTGCAATGTGGGTATCGGAGGCTCGGATCTCGGTATTTTGGTAGGGCTTCAGCGTCGGGATTCCAAATTACTCGGCACCTCGACAGAGCTTCACTCTCAAAACCTCACACTCAAATTATGTCCTTGAAAACGTACCAGAAGCACGATATTTATAGAGTTTTTCAGCCAGTGAGATGCTGCCACGTTTTAGGGACACGTTAGGTCATTTGGAGCTGGCGGTCGTCATAATGTCAGTTGGCGGTCGCCATATTTTTGAAATGTTCCACAAAATTCTATGGCGGTTGCTATGATGCAAGCTACCGGTCACCATAATAAAAGGTGGCGGTCGCCATATTTGGCTAGGATTTCCAAGAGGTTTTATTGGCGGTCGCCATAATGAACATGGCAGTCGCCTTACTTGGGCAGCAAGTTTCGATGGTTCGACAAAATTTTATTGGTTTGAAGGCTCCGGGTTCAAATACCGAGCTTGAATAATTTCTCGAGAATTGAACTAAAGCACTATTCCATCTTTCTTCATTATCGGATTCACCTAAGATTGGGCGGGGTCAAATTAGGATTTCTACATCAACCCGAGTCTGGGGACCAAGAATCGGTGTCGCTGGTAAATCAGGAGCTAAAGGATACATCAGAATCTGTTATGAATCATCATTATTATTGGAGAAAGGTGGAGTTGCTGATGTGAAGAATGCAGTAGACTCAACAAACACCATATCTCGGGAGACTAGAAATCTTTGCAATTCCAGATTATAACACCGATATTCTTTTTGTGTCTTAAGATATCCCATGAAAGCACACTTTAAGGCATGAGCATCTAACTTTGTCACAGTCGACCTCGTACCGCGAACATAGCACACACACCCCAAGATTTTTAGTGGTAATGAGAAAGGAATCTATTGAGAAAGTAAAACTGGTAAGGGTGTGGCACCATGGAGGACAGATGACAGTAATCAATTAATAAGATAGCATGCTGTCGATACATGTAATATCCTGGTATCTTACATCGAAAAAGGTGAGGGAGTTCCTGGGCTATAAAGGAAAAATCTTAGACCTTTACATTCAACGAGACCTTTTTTTGGGTGGTAGAAATCCTCGCAGAATTTCGCAGTTAACCGTGCTTGGGCGGAAGCAATGTAAGGATGGGTGACCCCCTAGAAAGAACAAAATCGTGAGGGCTTTGCCTAAAACAGACAATATCGTTGTCATGTGAAGGGTCGGGGTATTATAGATGGTATCAGAGCCAACTCTACCAACCTCCGAGTGTAGGCCCCTGCCGTCTCGCGTGACACGTGGGCGAGCTACTAAGTGAGCGGGTCGATAAGGACTGGTAGGTTACCAGAGCTGGTAGACTACTGTACGGGGACGTGCAGCCCTAAGGGGGTGAATTGTAATATCCTGGTATCTCACATCGAAAAAGAAGAGGGAGTTCCTGGGCAATAAAGGAAAAATATTGGACCTTTACATTCAACGAGGCCTTTTTTTGGGTGGTAGAGACCCTTGCAGAACTCCGCAGTTAAGTGTGATTGGACGGGAGCAATGCAAAGATGGGTGACTCCCTGGGAAAAACAAAACCGTGAGGGCTTTGCCCAAAGTGGACAATATCGTTGCCATGTGAAGGGTCGGGGTGTTACAATAGAGTTTCACCCCAAAACACTTTGGGAACCTTCATCTGGAACATTAGGGCACGAGCAGTTTTCAATAGATGCCTATTCTTTCGCCCAGCCACTCCATTTTGTTGTAGGGTGTCGGGGCATGATGTATGGTACCAAACACTCCACCAATGTATTCACTCCCATTATCACCACAAAGAATCTTAATAGTCTGTCCAAATTGAGTTTGATCCTCTTGACAAAAAATAGTAAACACAGTCGGTAATTTAAAACGTTTCTTCATAAGATAAAGATAAGTAATTCGAGAATAGTCATCAACAAACGTGACAAAGTACCAAAAGCCAAATAAAGATGTAACAGGACATGGACCCCAGACATCTGAATAAACTAAAGAGAAATGATTATTAGTCCTATTATTAGTCCGTAACCCATATCGCACACGCAGGTGCCTAGCAAAACGACATGGCTCACAATCTAGTTGTGTAACCTGACTGAAACTGGGGCATAATTTCTTCAGACTCGGCAAGGAAGGATGGCCCAACCGACAATATATATCCAAAAGCTGAGATGAATGTCCAGAGCAGGCAACATATGAGGTCTTATCCATCACATACAGGCCACCCACCACCCGACCTCTACTGATAGTACTTCTTGAAGCTAGATCCTAAAAAACACAATGATCAGGAAAGAATGTTACTCAGCACTTCAAATCTTTTGTAATATGACTTACCGATAGTAGATTAAATGGATTAGCAGGAGTATGTAAAACATCGGAGAGGATAAGAGATGGAGATAAAGCAGCTACTCCATGTTTTTTCACCTATGAGGTTCCTCCATTGGCAACAAGAACCCCACTATGTTTAGGGGTCAATTGATAAGACAAAAAAGTACTTGTGGAGTGAGTCATATGTGCATATGCACCTGAATCTATCACCCATGACATGAGAGTAGCCATACACGCAGCTAGGTTACCTGCAACTGTGGCTAAAGGAGTATGGCTGTGTTCCCAATCTGCAACTGGATAAACTGATCATACTCCTCCTGAGTCATATCTTAAGTTCTCCTCTCAAAAGAAGAAGAGGAAGGAGCATCATAATCGGCCATTGCATTACCACAGACGAGGTAGCACGCCCGTGTAGCTTCCAACACGAGCTCTGTAGATGTCCCTGCTCTCCACAATAGTAGCAAGACCTGGTGTCATGTCCACCTCGACCTCTGTCTCGTCCTCCATCACGACCTCTACCTAGTCCTCCATCACCACGACTGCCATCATGACCTCCACCACGTAAACCACCTCACCTCCTCCACGAAATGTGCCTAGGGCTGTCTGATCACCCAGGCCCGCAGTAGTGATACGAGGCTCATCTTTACTAATTGCTCTATTCATCTTCCTGAAGACCTCAGATAAAGATGGAATATCAGACCCAGCCAAGATCTGTGAACGGGCAGAGTCAAGTTGCTGGTTTACCCCAGCTAAGAAACACACCACCAAAAACTGCATCCTATGTTCTCTGAAAATCTCATATCAATTGGTGAAAGGTACCAACAGATCATACTCATCTGCCAGCACCTTGAACTCCGTGAAATAGTCTGAGAACGGTCGTTCGCCCTGCTGTATCATGAAAATACTCCGCATCACATCATATAATCTGGACAAATCATTAGTCGACGCAAAGGTCTCCTCGAGTACAGTCCACACCTCTCGAACAGTGATGGCATTAGCCACCAAAACTTCAATGGACGGCTCCATTGAATTCAACATCTTACTAAGCAGTCGGGCATCATCCCTCTTCCACCATTTGAATTCATCAGAACCTTTCTCAGGAGGATCGTTGAACAAGTGATCCTCCTTCTCCATGCCTTCAATTGTGAGTAAAACCTTCTTCTTCTGTAACACATATGTTTGCGGTCTAGTTAATCTCGAATTCACTAGTCGTGTGGATGAGGAAAACACATCCGTAATTCCTTGTCTATTAGTACTCATTTGAGTTTTACCAACCCGTCTTTCAGCACTCATTGGAGAGTCCCCAACCTTTGTCGAACTCTCAGTTCACATCACAATCTAGCAAGTAGCAAGGAACCACACACAACTATCCCAATGTCAAATAAAGCACAGTCACAACTTTAAATAATCATAAATGGACCACCAAACATACCTTCAAATTATATATATGGAATCAAACATCCTGTGATAGTCTCAGAGACCCTCAAAACAACAGCTAGAGTGGTCTTTAGGAATATCGATACTTGCAAGATCAGAGTAAAAAACCACGGTAGTCCCTAGTGACTCAAAACTGCAGGTTTGGGTGCCCCTAGGACTGTCGGCACTTCAGCACACACACACACACACACACACACACACACACACACACACAGAGATTGGTTGTGGGAGGGAAATAGGTAGTTGGTACCTTCTAGGGATGGAAAAGGGTAGTCGGCATACCAGGATAGTGTTGTCGGGTGCTGGTGGTGATCGTTGTGATTGAGGGTGGTCGTGAGTGACTTGTCAGTACTGTTGGTGGGCTTAAGAGAGGTCGCGAATGTCTGGGGATGGTCACGGTGGTGTGTCGTGAGTGTCTGAGGATGGTCGTGGTGGTGTTTAGGGTGGTCACGAGTGGTTGTCGGCACTGATGGAGGGCTAATGGAAAGTCAACGGCTTGGTGGCTGGGGACCAGGGTGGTTGTTGGCACTGATGAGGGTGGAAGGAAGATCAGCGGGGTGGCTGGAAGGTGGCTAGAAGCTGTTGGCACTGTTGGAGGCTAGGGTTAGGGTTAGGGTTAGGGTTATGATTAGGATTTCATGGAGGCTAGGGTTTCACGGTGGCTCTGATACCTTGTTATTAGACAAAGAATAATGAGAAGCTATACCTTAATGGGTAGGCGAGCTCTTATTTATAATAAACTTAAAGAACACTATTACAATCATACACCCACACACGCCAGATAATAATAACATAATAAAAATAATAAGCTACTAACAGCAATGACACACCAATCCGGATAAATCGTTTGGATTTCTCCCTAGGATGGGCGTCGGCTAAATGCCTTTCTAACTCAAACCCCGAACTAGTTGACTGGACGCTCGAGTCTAAGACACATCATTTCAATGATCCAACATCCATACCCAACTATCATATAACATGCAAATGTAAAGTATATCCATGATATTCCATGCTAACACACCAATACATGGATGTCACACATTAATGCAATCTCTCACGTAATGGATCAACTATTCCCACGGTTCCTAGGTATTCAAACCTATAGCTCTGATACCAATCTGTAAAGCTCTGATATCAATCTGTAACGCTCTGATTTCTAAACAATAAAACCCCACGATAAAAGGGTAATAAAATCCGAGTTTAAGCTTTTTATTGCAAAGTTAAATTAAAAGATTAACTGAAATCGAACTTTGTTAATAATATAAACAAAAAATATATCCTTTTTCCATCAAAATCGAAGTAAACCAAAGTTTCTTAAATCGTAAATAAATCTCCAAAATATAGCTATTTATATTGAAAAGATAATAGGTAACCAACATATCTTTATTTCTAAACAAATTTTCAAAAATTGTGTCACCCAGCGGAATCCGCTCGATCGGACTTCCCACCGCTCGAGCAGTGAGGTACTCGAGAAAAAACTGCTTCAAATTCCTGAAATTTTTTTTAAGTATTGAAAAAATATCAAAATCTCTTATACTTTAAACATAGTTTTCATAAGTCAAAAATTTAAAGTTAAAACATACATTTAATATAGAAATAACCCATTTCAACTCAAAACCTGGAAAATCGATATTTGAATATCATCACATATTATCAAAATCGAAATACGAGCCCACGTCCTCACATGCATATATAATATGAGATCACGACCTTAAGGCCTTACAACACGAGTTACTCCAACTCAGGAATATATTAGCCCAAATATTCAAAATTATAATTACATATACAATCTCATTCCTCAAATGAATATGTAATTCTACCCATCAACACAACATGGTCCCCAAGACCGTACTTCTCAATCCATGGCTTTCTTTTTACTATCACCTGAAATGTTGTTAAATAACATTTGTCGAGACTCATAAGAAAAATGACTAACAATAAACATATGCATGATATGCGAGGATGATTATGCGGGCTACAACACATAGTTTTACAAAAAACTAGCCTCGTTTTCCATCAATAAATCTATTTCACGTAATTGGTTTTCTTTACTTAGGACAAACCCATCACTTAATCATTTAATTCCATTTCATTGACCCTATTCCAAGTCGTCAAATTCACAACTCACGCATACGCGTACACACATATATATACATTATCACTTTCATCCATTGGTTTCAACAACCCAAATTTTTAGTTTCCATTTCATCGTATTCGTTTTCTCTTTTTTTTTTTATAATGTCACAATTCTTCACGACACACGTATGCACT
>JAOTRH010034497.1:0-16007 GCA_034768845.1 Heliamphora exappendiculata
TTTATATAGGGGTCAGGACTAATGGAGGCTGAATCCTCTTAGGATCCTACCTCCTATTAGTAAGGAATTATTTCCTATCCATTAGATGTGATTTGTTTCTATACGTCCTATCTTCCTGATGTTGATTTGTTCCCATCTTGTATATCTGATCAAATCGTATACAATATGAAAACTATTCCTTCCATTGAAGGGCCGACGTGGGCTTCATAGGTTCGTTCTGCCCCTGTATGGGGTGGGCCGAACTAGAAGGGCCCGAACAACAGTGGGCCCGGGCTTCTTCGAATACTTGAACAAGTCTATTTCGGGCTGGTCTTCCTTTTGGGTCCTTGCCTCCAATCATTCGGGCTGGGCCTTAGGCCCATAGTTTTTGTCCACCCTCAAGTATGAAGGGGTGTCTGCTATTATTAAAATTGGGGACAACAATATTACAACTATGCTTGCAACGCAACTCGGTTTCTCTCTCCATATGCGTGCGTTCAGAACTTTAAGGTAATTAAACGATTTAATCTAGTTTGTTGGTTGTATGTATGTGTAGTGCGGCAAGCACAGCTCGGCTATCCAGCTTGGCTCACGGAAGAGCTCGGCTCGTCTTAGCTCGGCTCTCAGCACGGCATCATCTCAGCTAGGCTCCAGCATTTGATCTGCTCCTTTGAGCTATTCGTCTATCCGTGCTCGGTGTCAACTCATGTTCATAGGTTTCGAGCTTGGCATAAGCCTTGCTCAACTCAGTTCAACGGCTTCGGCATCAGCTTTGCTCGGTTTCTCTAGAGTTTTCCCGACCTCATCACACTGTTAAACTTCTTTTTTGGCATGAGATCCTGCATTTAGTAAGATGATAGAATGGCTTCGAAAGGCTCTTCATGGGGTAGCAGCCGAACGCGGATCCATGTCCAGCATGATTGACAACCTCACTAATCCCTCACACGAAAACCAGTGATCGGGGTTCGCTCATAATCTCAACACCTAAGCTTTTTTTTCTCGTCACAGTGCGGCAGCTTTATTCCCCATAGCTTCGAGGCTCGGCATTTATTGGTCTTCCTTCAGCTTGGCATCGCACTCTCAGCTCGGTTCCCAGGGCCTAGAAACATCAAAACTCGGCTTGTTCAGTCAAAGCTCGGTAGGTTCAAAACAACTTGACAATTCAGACTTCTTCACTTGGTTGATTAACTGCAACTTTTTTGGCATCCCGGTTTCTCTTTGTCAGTTGCAACGGCTCGGCCCTCTTGGCATCCCCCTCTCCGGAGCGACAGCTCGCCAACTCAGCCCAACTCTTTGAAGCTTCAGCAATCACTTCATAGCACGGGCAACAAAAGTTCCAGTTGGTCTCCGGGTCAAGCCTCGAGCAAGAAAGTCCTAGCTCGGCTAGGCAAAAGTCCCAGCTGACCTTCGGGTCAAGCCTCGGGTAAGAAAGTCCTAGCTCGGCTAGGCAAAAAAGCCCCAATTGGCCTTCGGGTCAAACCTTGGGCAAGAAAGTCCTAGCTCGGCTAGGAAAAAGTTTCAGTTGGCCTTCGGGTCAAGCCTTGGGCAAGAAAGTCTTAACTCGGCTAGACAAAAAAGCCCAAGATGACCTCGAGTCATGCTTGGACAAGAAAGCCCTAGCTCAGCTAGGCCATAGCTTAGCTAGGCAGTAAAAGTCCCAGCCAGCCTAAACTCAAACTTGGGCATCAAAGGCTCAAGCTCCACTGTTCGGCAAAAGTTCGGCAAAGATCATTGCTCGGCTTTAAGCTCCACTGCTCGGCTTCTCAAGCTCCACAGCTCAGCAACCTGGCTATGCATGGAGCTTAGTGCTTATTTTTTCTTCAGAATTATGCATCGAGGAAGGACAAGATCAAAGTGGTTCTACAGCAATAGAAGACTTTATAACCCAGCAAAACAACTGGCTCAAAATGGAAAATTCTATCAGCACTAGGGTTAAAAGATCTTTGGTGTCCTATCTCTTCATCGTCTGATTCAATTATTATAACTGGCAACCTTTCGGCTGGAGCATCATTGGCAACATCGTCATCATCCAACTCAATGACATCTTGATGGGCTAAATGACAGGATACCTTGCAAAATGGGAATTTAGTACATATCTCTTCTAACTCGGTGGCAAGGCTTCCTTCTTGAGGAAGAGAGGAAAATTGAATATTTCAAGCTGTCCAAAACATCGGGGGCTCCAATATCCCTTTTGGCCTGAACGCGTGAAACAAGAAAAAATGTCCCAGCTCAACGGGTCGACCTCTCCAAAGCTTTTGAGCACGGCAGATATTTTAGATTATTATAGAGCTCAGCTCGGACTTTCAACTCAGCAAATCAGCTCGGGAATCATCGCAAAGACTATCCCTGATGCGGATTTAGTCCTCTTGACGACTACAGGATCAATGACACTTAAAGCCCTAGCATGCTAGGCAGTATAAGTCCCAGTTGACCTCCAGGTCAAGCTTGGGCAAAAAAGCCCTTGCTCGGCTAGGCAATGAAATGTCCGAGTTGGCCTCCGAGTCAAGCCTAGACAAGAAAGCCCTAGCTCAGCTAGGCCCTAGCTCGGCTAGGCAATGAAAAGTCCTAGTTGACCTTGGAGTCAAGTCTAGGCACAAAAGCTACTTGCTTACGCAGGAAAAGCCCAAGTCGCCTTAAAAGGATCACTGCTGGGCACAAGTCATGATAATCTCTAAATGTGGCAATTTTGAGATTTCTACATCTTCTAGTGAGAGATCCTCATATTAAGACAACTTAACATTCTACCAAAAGTCCTAGCTCGGGATAGGCAGCAAAGCCCTAGCATATTTAGGCACTAAATCATGAAATCCTAGCTCAGCTGGGTACAAAAAGCCCTAATTCAACTAGAAATTGAAAGACATCATAATTCAATGGAGTTTTTTTGACACGAACAGAGGATACATGAAGCTTCCACCTCCCCCTGACGGAGCATGTAGAAGCCGTGGGCTTATTGTAGTGACAAAAAACTAACAAATATATTAAAATTAACCAAACTGCCCCTAACCATGGGTTAAGCTAAACTGAAGGGTTAAGCCTTCACACTCTCTATATATATTAGCCCTCCATCAACTACCAAGGTATGAGATCATCACTCTATCTCTCTAAAATATTTTCTCTCAAGACCCGTTTAATTTGGGTATCGGAGGGCCTTCCGCCAGTCACCGGTTGAGAGGCTTGTTTTGTATGAACGCTAGTACGGTAGCAATCGGGCGCTCGGTCGTCCTCAATCTCGTCAGGTTCTTCAGTACAACTAAGAGAACGATGATATTTTATGTTCTCTCACTTAATAATTAAAAATATTATTTATTATTTAAATTAATTTTATAATTAAATTAAGTTTAAAGTGAGTAATTACTAGTGGTGAGAAAGTGATTGTGGTTTCAAACTCTCCTTGTGGATGTGTTTGAAAACAAGAAAAGAAAATCAACCTTAGTTTGAGATTATTAAAAAGTTGATTTTTTTTTTTTGTAAAAATGTTAAATTTTAAGTTATAATATTTGATATGTATAAAAATTACATGATTTTTTAAAATTTTTAAAATTTTTTTTTATACATACACAATATTTTTATTGAATAAAATAATATATTTAATTAAAAATTAAAACATTACGTGTCATCACCTACACGATAGTTCAAAAGTATTTAATAATTCAAAAAATTGACAAACAGTCTAATTTATAAATCGTTTACTATTTTTCATCCAATATAATATTTTTTAACTAACAAGATCTATTGTCATAAAATATTTTCAGTGACAAGTTCTCTATTGATGCGTATAAATTTTTTTAAAACAAAAATACTCTAGAATCAGGCACGATAATCTTGTGTTTAATGTTGAAGAGAATAAATTTCTGAAAAATTTCTGAAGAGAATAAATTTCTAATCGTCATCAAAATTATAAAAATTCTCCTTAATTGACAATTCATATATATATATATATATATAGATAGATAAACAAATTTATTTCAAATACATATAGATAAATTTATTTGTTTATGTTTCAAAACATATATAAAGAATATAAATAAATTTATCTGTTTTTTTATTAAAAATACGCGTAAAGAATACAATTTATTTGTTTTATTAAAATTATGCATAAAGAATATAAATAAATTTATCTGTTAATCATGCCAACACATAAATTTATCTATTTGTTATACAAAATAAATAAAATTTATCTATTTAATAGGTATTTTAAAAAAAAATTACACATTTTAAATAAGTTAAATCTCACACGTCAAAGTCATTGTTTATAAACTTTACACGTTAAAATTTTTATTTTTAAATTTTCCTCGTAATCTATCATAATAATTTGCCCATATTAAAAACTGGCATGTACAATAAAAACAAAATAAACAGAAATTAATATGTGATTAATACACAATAAATGATGACAAAAAAAAAGAATAAAAGAAAGGGGTCCCTCCTCTTTCTCCTATATAACGGCTCTTTTGTCAATCTTTTACCCCCTTCCTCCCCTTTCAAACTTTTGAATTTGAAAAAAAAAAAAAAAGAGAGAGAAAATCCCAACGGAAAGCCACCACCATCGGCCATAAGCGAACCCTCCTATTCAATGTATTAAGTTGCAGAGACATCTTTCTCTCCGTCTCTGCCTTTTCATTCAAGTCCTTCAAGTTCGCCTTCTCTTCTGTCATCATCATTCTTCAAGGTTTTGTTCTTTCTCTCGTATCTCTTCCTGTTTTTTTTTTTCACTTTTCCGCAAACCTTTCTTCTTTGAATCACGCATTATCAATTCATATTGAATCGTCAAACAATCAATCCAGAAGAACCAACATTTTGGTTCTTACGATTCATCGCTGTTTCTGGCGCAGTTACCCTCTATCTGATTCAATTTCTTTCTGTGCAGATCTTTTCTTGAAGATACAAACCCAAGAAACTCAATTCCAGATTCGCCAAAACCCAGATCGATCGTTTCATCCAAGTTGAATCTGCGGTATGGGTTTTAATCTTTCTATTAAACATGCTTGTGTATACGTATATGCGTAAATCTCAGTATATTCAAGATGCAGTTCTTTTACAAACCCGAAAAAGTAATTCAGAAAAACAGTCCGAGTTCAAAACTAATAGTTTAGATACATATTAAGTACAATAATACTACATACACAGAAACAGACTACAAAATAATTACAAAAAATGCATGCTAACCGTCCATATGCATATAGAACGCACAATACTTGTGAATTTCAATGCATATAAATGGTTATGGTACATTTTTTGTGTTTTTTATAGTTGAATTTATGTGTTCTAAATATTTTTCTACTGTCCGTACATAACACTACATATTTTTCTGGGTTTGTAGAGTTTCTGATTCAAGAAGTGTTCAATTTCTAATAAACTCAATAAGGTCTCTTCGTATGCAGGTGGGTATTGTGATTCAATTGCGAAGATGAATGATCTGATGACAAAATCGTTTCTCAGTTACGTCGAGTTGAAGAAACACGCAACGAAAGACCTCGAGGCGGGGCCGGACATCGAGATGGAACATCTCGACCCTGTCGACGAAAAGAACCTGTCGCATTTCTTCGAACAGGTGGCGGGCATCAAGGCGGACATGGAAGAGATCACCAATCTCCTCCTCGACCTTCAAGAACTGAACGAAGAGACGAAATCCACTCACAGCGCGAAAGTTCTTCGCGGGCTTCGAGACCGAATCAACTCCGACATGGTCACTGTTCTTCGGAAGGCGAAAATCATTAAAACGAAACTGGAATTGCTCGACCAATCGAACGTCGTTAATCGAAGCACGTCGGCGGATCACAGAGAAGGAAGCCCCATTGATCGAACCAGAATGTCGGTGACTAATGGGTTGAGGATCAAACTGAGGGACGTGATGAATGATTTTCAGTCGTTGAGGGAGAAGATCGTTTCAGAGCATAAAGAAGGTCTTAAGAGGAGGTACTGTTAGAAACTCAGTTTTAATAATTTTGCTTTCGGAAATAATATATTATAAAAATAAATTCATTAAAAATAAGCGAGTATAAAAATAGCATACTAGGTTACATCCACTCTTTTAAATAGATAAAACACTCGAATACTTGATTCTTAAATAAAAATATCGATTATGTATTTAATATTTTTACTTTCAGGTTCATTTAGAAAAGTATATTTAGTTATTTGAATTTATCATAAAATTATGTATAATTTTTAATATTATGTATAAAATGCTTAATACATGCCTTGTTTAGAAACTTTACTTATTTGTTTATTTGTTTATTAGCAAATAAGTCAATTTGTTAATAAGTCACTTTGTTTGGATAAAATTGCTTATTTGCTTATTAAACTATCCAAACGAGTTTATTTGCTTATTTGGTTGTTCAAGCAAGTTTATTTAGCTTATAAGTTATTTATTTATTTGACTACTTAAATGAGTTTATTTATTTATTTTTATTTAGTTATCTAAACTAGTTTTATTTGTTTATTTATTTTTGACTTATTTGACTACTCAAACGACGCGACTTATTTTTTGACTTATAAATCAATAAGTAAATAAATAACTTTGTCCAAACGTGACCATAAATAAATACTATTTATATTAAAAATTATTACAAAAAAATATTTTAGAATATGAATATTTTTTTGCGTCCTTAGTATGATAACTTGATGAGTTAAATACATTTGCACTTGAGTTCATATAGCATAAATAGCAAAAAAAAAATAATATAAAAAGCTGTGATTTGTAAGATTAAAAAGCATGTACTTAGATCATCTGTAACCATTCTTATTAAATTTTAGCTAATTTACTCTCTAAAATAGGTAAAAATTATTTTAGAGAATTATATTTTTACATACAACTCCAACTATACTCTATATTTTAGAGAATCATATTTTTTAATTAGTTTTTAATATACAAAAAAATATTAAAAATAATTTATTCTCTTTGCATACTTTTTTTTTTGTAAGGGACAAAAAATTTAACTAATTATATAATTTTAATTTTAAAAATTTACACACCTGAAGTATAATTTTTTTGGCATTATGTACAAGTGTTTAAAGTAAATTATTATTATTTTAAGTAAAAAATTTACTAATTCCATTTAATAGCGAGCCCCTCTCTCGCTCGCTCCCCACAAATAAGCACAGCCATTTCCAAGTACTGTAAAATAGGGAGGGTAATGGTGACTCCCTTGGAGAGTAATTTTTGACGCTTTACTCGCTAAAACACACGAGTCATGAAACAAAGTTATTATTTTATTGTATTTTTTGAATAATTTTGCTTCATAACCCATCACGAGTCATGAAACAAAGTTATTCCAAGATGAGTTACGAAGCAAAATTATTCCAAAAATACAATAAAATAATAAAAAATAGTATGATCAAGATTTTTTTTTGAAAAATCATTCTTTTTCTTTTTTCTTTATTCCCACAACATATATAAGTATATATTTTTATATTCTTTTACTCACAAGATACTCACAATACATGTTACACGGCATAGTTTAATGCGTGCTTATGTTTGTATAACCATCGTTTTTCTCTCTTTTATATAATTTTAAATAATTATTATTAAGTCTAATGAATTTGTAACAAAATAATATTAATGTAAATAAATATAATTTATTTACATAAAGTGCTGAATTGGTTTTTATTTCTAATAACATAATTATAATTATAATTATTTTGTAATGACTAATACCATGAATGTGACAATTACATAAACAATTTTTAATAAAAATTTTAATAATTCATTACAATAAAAAAATATGTTTTTAATTTTAAAATTCTGCAACAGGTACTACAATGCAACAGGGGAGGAACCTACGGAGGAAGCGATCGAAAAGATGGTTTCGGGAGGAGGAAAGATGGGAGCATTGGAAGGGAAGAGGGATTTGGCAATGGAGAATGAGGAGGAAAGGGATGAAGTTTTGAAGGAGATTCAGAGGAGCTTGGCTGAGCTCCATCAAGTGTTTCTTGACATGGCGGTGTTGGTGGAGACGCAAGGCGAAAAGATCAACGACATCGAGCAAAATGTCGCCGGCGCCGGGGCTTATGTCGGCGGCGCAACAAAGGAGCTGGCCCAAGCTAAGAAGATGAAGAAGAGGAGGGTGAATTGGGGTTTCTGGGTTGGGGTTGTGCTTCTGGTGTTGCTACTGGTATGCCTTATCTCAGTCCTCACCTGAAACTTGGAGATTACAAGTTGGGTTTTTCTTTTTTTCATGCATTAACACTACTTACACGGCTAACTAATTACAAAAATTTGAATGTTATTATTTATTTGTATTGAAATTTATAATACTTATCAATATCAATTTTAAAATAAATAAATAGTCAAGATCAATTGATTTTTGTGATTGGTTGGGCAACCAACCACGTAAATTTGAATCTTAACTATTCATTTGTATTGAAATTTACAATATTTATCAATTTTAATACAAATAGATGATCAAAATTAACTTTTGCAATTTTTGTGATTAGTTGTACGTGTACAAAGTAGTTTTTTTTTTTTTTTGGGTTTTGAGTTCTATTTTTTTTTTTAAAGTACTGAGGTATTTGAGTTTGTTTGTTTTTGTTTTTTTTTTTTGACATGGAAGGGGCTTTCTTGTATATGTCAGTATTTTTGTTTGTTTGTTTGTGTTTTTGGGGAGGGGAATGTGCTTGATGGTATCTGTTCATCTTTCACTGGAATTTATGTAATTTGAGCTGGGCATTGAGATTCCAATGAGATTCACACAATGTACATTTTTCTTTTGAAAATGGCAATAGAGATGGGTGGAGAGGGTCTTTTGTTGTTTCATTTTTACCTCTTATTTAATTAGAGTGGGAATATAGAGAAAAGTATTAGATATGTAGCGAGGGGAATATAGAGAAAAGTATTAGATATGTAGCGAGGGACGAGGCGAGGGATGGTTAGGAGAAAGTGGATATATATTAAGAATAGTTTGTAAATTTTAAGAGGTAATATTAATAAAAGTTATGGACAATATAATAATCCCAAAGAGCCATAAGAAATTGGACGTTAATTTTATCGATATTTTGCATAACTCAAGAAGCAAATAAATTAAGAGGGTTCCATAAGAGCTTAATTGGTCCTAATAATTTTTCATCTTATTATAAAACCCTTAAATAGATTTGTCTTTTGAATCAGCACATCGAATAGATATCTTTAATTCATATTACTTAGCAAAATTAGATTCAAGGTGCATAGTTCTCAAATAATCTCATACCTCTTTGTTGGGTCATTTTGAAAAATTCATGCCTATACTTGGTTGAACAGAGTTGCAAAGCTAAGTGAGAATTTGTGCATTTCTTTCCTTATCCCATGTAGCCAGCAAGTTCATAAATTGTGGCCATGAGATCAAGATGCTGTGCAATTGAATCAGTAACATATCTTTATAAACCTTTGCCAACAAGAAAGTTTTTTATGACACTCAATCAATAAGAGTATAATTATCTCGTGTTAATCTAATGCTTATGGCTTGTAATTTAACCTCATACATGACTGAGGCAAAGATAACAAATAATGTCAAAAAAAGAAAGATATAATGAACATCCAAAACCTCACTTTGCAAAACACCTGTCGCAAAAGACTTTCCACAATTTTCTTATGCTTTTAGGAGCCAAATTATGCTTGAAACAACCAAAGCCTCACTTGAAGAATATATGCATACATTTTCGACTAATCAAGAGCAACTCAGAAATCTCAATTCAAATGAGGAACAAAACTCGCATTTATTAGATGGAACACTAAGGGCAAAGGAGATGGATGGCAGCAAGAGAGATGGCTGATAGCGAAGGTGGAAGTGCCAAGGATGACTGGCGGTGGTAAGGGAGAACACCCACGACGAAGGTGATGGCAAAGACCGTGGTGTGCAATGGCGAGAGGGAGAAGGCCAACAACTACGCTTGATGGAGAGAAGAAATCACTTTATGCACGTATATGTGCATACACCAATTACCACTTTAGATCAAGAAAGAGAGAGATGTGTAACAAAGACGAGTGCGAGCGACAACCGCAGACGAAGAGGGCTAAGGAGAACGAGCATCAATGGCGAGGTGAAGAGAAGTCCAATGGCGAGGAACGATGGCGAAAGGTAGGGCACCAGTTGTTGTAGATTGCTAGGGTTTGTTATGGTTTACTCTGATACTATGTTACACGATCTTAGGTAGAAAGAACTGCAAAAACTAGTTATTGAGGGAAAAATGCCCTCATACTTATATATTGCATATTATTTTTATACTGAGAAGATGTGAAATTTTGATTCACACTTATAAATATGCGATGAAAGGTAATAAAAAAAATAACATAAAATTTTAATAAATTTGAAAGAAATTGTGTTTAATAGATAAATACAGAATAATAGATTGAGTTATTCTTTGCCATTAAATATGGTAAATAATAGTTTGGAGAAGTGACAATCCCATCATTTTTCTTGTATTAGTTATGTTTTATTTAATTTTAAGAACTCAATATAATTTACTCAAATAATTTAATTTCAAAATTATAATCAGATAAATAAATAATAAGTAAAAAAATATGTAAGTTTTACATATCTTTATACCCTTGTACATCTTTCATATTTGGTAAGAGAAACACTAAATTAAAAACAAGTCTAATGGAATAGTTGTTTTTGTATGAATTAAATTTTTATTTTTTAATACCTAAGGGTATGTTTGGATTTTTGATAAAAATAGATTGAATTATATAAGATAATATACGAATCCATATATCTAGTATTACACAATGTTTGAAGTGATTTTTTACTTCATATTTATGTTGATGTGATCTATACAGTGAATAATGTATAGGTTTATGCCAAATTAAAGTTGGTATAAAAATACGGACAATTTGGCATTAGGTCTCATTTTAAGTTTCATTTTACTATTAGGTTCTAAAATTAGATTAACTTTGTGATAGGTCCCATTTGAAATCTTGTTTTCAAAAACATCATCGTTATCTTTCTCTATTCGCGCCTCACAAAAATGCTTAGAACGACTAAAAAAAGAAGCTTCATTTTTCGATTCAAATCTTTCATTCAAGATTTGGCTTCGAAAAATTTGCAAAATTTTAACACAATGGGAATAAATGATCCAGACGTGAGAAATCCAAAAAATAATATGCAAAGTGATATACTCAACAGAAACGATATGTAAAGTGAAAAATCGAGCAGAAAATAATATAGTCAACAGAAAATAATACACCAAACAGAAATTTAGCAGAAAATGATAAAACCAACAGAAAATGATATACTCAATAGAACATGATACACCAATCTGTAGTTAATATATCATTTTCTGTAATTTACCGTGTCATCATTATCTTAAACCTATAGTGAATATGTGGAATCATTGTATCATTAACGCTACCTTATAGTTAATGTATCATTTTTTGAAAATTTATTATATCATAACTTAATCAGGCGAAAGAAGTAATCACAGGTTTGTAAATAAAAAAGATTTTCGTTGCATAAATTAACCCACTATTAGAACCACGGATGAGAACAAAAAAATTAATCTTGAAAATGAATTAAAGTGCAAAATAATGGATGATGATAATGAAAAAAACTAATCTTGAAAATGGATTAAAGTGCAAAATAATGGATGAGAATAAAAAATAACCTTAAAAATAGAGTTAGAATATACCAAGAACTCAAACGAACGTAATCTCGCAAATTTGTTTCAAAAATTCCAATTGAAATGTCATTGATATCGGACAAATATGTAACACACATTTGAAAATAATTAAAAAAAAAGAAGTATATAGATTAACCAAAATGCAATTGTGCCAGAATCACAATTAGCATGGAGAAGTTTGTGTGAAAAACAAAAATAATAATTTAAATTTTTTTTTTCTAATATCAAAACATATCTTTTTAGCGTATCACCTTAATTAGAATTAATAAAGGGTATAATAGTTTATTTTTTATTCAAAATTTTAAAATTTTTTTTTATGAAATACTATACTTTTAATAAGGACTAATCTCTAGATATCTTCCTAAAATAGGATTTATTATCAATTTACGCTAAAAATATTACCATTGTACAAAACTTTAAATTTACTTAGATAACCTATATAATTTTTAATTCTATAAGTTTGAACAAAAAAAAAGGTAATTTAAAAAATTTATTCGTTATCCATAGTTGTATCGTTATTCCAACGTGATATTAAATTGGATAAAAATTTTAAAAAAAATTATTCCAAACATAGAATAAAATATAATATCTTTTAACCATCTATATTATAATGAATAATGGCATAGACACGACATATTTTATATGACACATTTTTTCTTTTCTTTTTTTCTCACTAACTTGCACTATTCTCCCTCTCTCTTTCTCTCTCTATTTTTCATTAAAAAATTATTTTTAATATATATGATGTTTGAAAAAATAATTGATTTTTAGAATTTTTTAATTTACATATATATTTTCTTTACTTTTTGAAAAAATAAATAATATTTGAATTATTTTGTGTGTTGCAGAATGAAAATAACATCAATCATTGAAATATTTAAATCAAAAAAATTACAAAAAATTAAAAAAAAAAATTAATCACACACAATAAGAAGCTTGTGATTTTTTATAGAAAAAACCCCAATTCAAATAAAAACACTGGACTAATCTAAATCTAAGTAAATCAAGTATTATACCAATAAACAATTACAAGACCACTTACAGACTCTAATTGAATCTTCAACTTAAACGCCTTAAGTTTCGGTTGTCGAATTTACGTACATCATTTTTTGCACTTGATCACATCGCATCGAATCCTTAGTAGTTCTTCAAAATATTAAATCATCAATACTTTATGTTAATAGAATTCACGCATTAAAAATTCACCAAAAGTAATCTTAGAAATCCATCTAAGACGTTGAAGAATAGTCTTTGAGTTGAACTTTTAAGATTTAAGAGAATTGTTGAACTATTAAACTAAATTAATTCTGATATTTTGTATTTTCTTTCTTCTTGATGGAATTCAAAATAAAAAATTAATTAAAAATTAGAGTTTCAATTAAACAAAAACTTACTTGAGCGAACTTACTACCATTTTAGAGATGACATTGCATAGAGAAATTTTGCACTATATGCTTTACTCGAAACTACATCAATTTATAATTTTTCAGATTTCTAGAATTTGTACTCTAATTTTTTGAATTGATAAAGACTCTTAACCCAATCAATTAAGATTTTTACTCAACTCCAAACTATAACAATTAAGACTCCTATTACAAAACAAATCCATACGATCATGTTTATTTTATTTAAGAAATAACCTCTAAAAATTCAAACCACTCAACTCCTAACATTTGTAAGACTTTTATATTAATTAAAATATCAACTCCTAACATAATTATAGCTTAGAATAGAAGTTATACCTATTTAGAAAATTATAATTTATTATGAAAATTAATTATCAAAATCTAAAAGCCAGCCCGAAAATTTTTGCCAAACACTGAGATTATCATAATCCCAAACACACCCTAAAAAAATAGATACGACGCAAATACCATTCAAGCCCAAATAACCCTTACCCCCTCCCCCTAATCAAGCATTTGATCAAAGAAAATAGCATTCACAATCCACGTTAACAAGGGCAGTTGAGTAATTTACTCAACAAGTTTAGCCCCTCATCCTCGGCACCTGTGTATATATAGCGAAGAGCGAACCCTAATATCACATTTCGGCTATCGCTCTCGATCGGCAGAAGGAACGGCCGCTGGTGGTGAGCATATTGCGCCAATCTCAGATCTTGTCATTTATTTCTATTCAAAAACACGTAAACACACACACACACACACACACACACAGTCTAGATTCATATATATATATATATATATAGATTCATATAATTCTATGTATATATTTCTCTCTCCGTGTGTGAAGAGAAAACACCATTACACACACACACGCACTATAGATTTTAAGATTCATATAGTTTTATGTTTATATTCCTGTGAGTGCGTGTTTGTGTGCGTGAAGAGAAGGTGCGATGATGAGGTATGCTACTATCTCGTTAATCTGATGATTTATGAGGAGAATCTCTCAAATCCATTATCAAGAGCTTCTGAGCGCCTTCTTATTGATTCGTAACTTTTCTCACTACCCCTGCCTCTTATTTTTGTAAGATTCTTCTTCGTCTGTTGTCGCTTTTCACAACAACTCTGGATCCGATTACCAAAAATGAAAATGAATTCATACTTCAAATCTTTTTCCTGCTCTTCCCCCACCCCACCCCCTTACCGATAAATTAGGCAAAGATTCAATTTGATCTGGCTATGTAGCAATATGAGAAGGATCCAGCTTCTTTGTCCACTCGTGTCCTATTTAGGTACCAGATACATTTTGATTACTCATTATTATTTAGCCTGAGTTTGGACTAATGTTTTTGCGGAGCGCTTTTGATTTTTTGGCTTCTTGTATCAAATTATAGTTTTTTTTTTTGAAAGAAAAAGTGAAAAAAATTTGATTTTTTTGGTGAGAATTCCAAGTGATTTTTTTTAATTAAAAAGTCAAACTTAAAAGTAAAGCAAAAAACACAGGCTTATTTTAGAGTTCGTTTGGTTTTAAAGTTCGTGCAAGTCAAATTTTTTGTTTTAAGTTATTTTAAATTAAAATTTTTAAAAATTTGTGTGATTAGAATGTGTGTACCTTTTGAGCCAACAGTTTAAAGTATATTTAAGTCCAGTTAAAATTTTTTCTTTAAATTGTTATAATTTTTTAAAATTTATTTTTAATTAATTTTAGATTCAATATTGATTTTATTTGATAGATTTTGACGAGTAAATTTTAAAAATATATATTTTATAAAAAAATAAATAAATAAATTTGAAATTATGATATTTTAAAAAAAATAAAAAAAATAATATAAAAACCAGAAAAAGCTTAAAAGTATTTGAGTTAAAAAATAATATATTCTTTTTAGCTTTTAAACTTTTAAGTAAAAAATCAAAAATTGACTTTAAGCGGTTTGCTAAACTAGGGTTTATTGTTGTCTGATTATTTATGTAAAAAATTCAGCTATTGTTACCCTCTTAGCAAATTACGGCCCTGTTTGGGCTAAATAAAGTGAATTGACAAACGAAATAAAGGGAATTGTAATTGAAGGCCATGTTCATACCCATTTTAAGGTAGTGGATTGGCTTGTTAGTCCAGAGGCCTTCTTATATCACGTTCGATTGCAAAATGTTGGGTTCGACTGTTAGTCAATTTGGACTATGAAACCCACAAAAAAGGTTGGATTATGAAACCGGCTAAGACCTAGGTTTCCTAATTCAGTCCCTCTGGATTGCTAAGAAAATAATCAACATATCCTCGTTAAATTATGAGAATACCGAAAATGCCCCTTACATAAATAAAGGCCTCTCTTACCCGAATGTGAGTGGGTCACTGCCACGTTTGGTTTCCACCTCTGCGGAATTGATCGGGTATTATTAATTTTTAATAATAATTATTAATTTTATGGGAGTGAATTATTAATTTTTAATTTTAAGATTTTTTTAACGGGTAAATTTAAAATTTTTTTAAAAATAAAATATTAAAATAAATAATATAAAATTTAACTTATTAACTTATATAAATTAATTTTAAAATAAATTAACTTAGTAGTTAATATAAGAAATGACTAAAATATATTTATTGGTTTTTTTAGTACCGGGGTAATATTGGAAAATTTATAAATATAATTTAATTTTATACTATTTAATTCTATTCAAATTAAATATGAATTTTTATAATCTATTATTTAATTTTATTCAAATTAAATAAAAAAAATTAATTATATTTTATTGATAATTTTATTTTATTATCAATTTTATCTGACCTTATTCACAATACAAACTTTAATTTGGATTACCCAATGACTAGCTATGGCAAATAATTAGGTGATGATACTGTTACTCCACTTGTCAATACTGTTGACTTCAAAAGTGTATTTTGTAGGGCTTTCGACCCTAGAAAGGTGACGAAGGAGTTGAAATTCTAGAATATAATGATGGTCCATATAGATTGAATCAAATATAGTGCATAATCAAAATAATATAACAACAAAAAAACTATAATATGCCAAACTGTCT
>JAOTRH010034508.1:0-20734 GCA_034768845.1 Heliamphora exappendiculata
TATATTTCAAGCCTCGATGGTTCGAGGATATAACCCTTATAAGGTGAATGAACAATACATACTTTTTTATTAATCTTTAGTGAATAATACTCACTTTCTTATTAATCTAAACTGTGAGTTCTATTATTAAATGTATGATAAATTTTACCATTTAAACAAATAAAAAAATGGGTATTATTCACCCGCTTTATTAGGCAGGTGGGAAAAAAAAACTTTCCTAATTTGCCAGGTAAGTTGTTTCAATTAATAATTTAAGAAAACAAACTTTTCTATGTTTCGTTCATTGAATTTGAATGGTAAAAAAAATAATTCTTATTTTACTTTTTTCCATATTTGTTCAATTGTTTTAAAAATATAAAAGTTTCAAGGTAATAGTTTTTCTTGTATGAAACGTTTGTTTTACAAAAATAAATTGGACTCATTTGGTATTCCGGATAAAATTAAATAGAATAAGAAAGATATGTAATAAATGTTATAGGTACACATAGTTACTTTAATATCAGGAGAATATGAAATAAATTATGTATACAATGAAAAATTTAATTAATGTTTGATAATAATAAGATAAAAAATATTATAAAAATTATAGAGTTTTTTTTTACTATTAGATATAAAAAAATTTAATTTAAAATCTTATACTAATAATAGCAGGCCGATACTAGTAATACTAAGGAACCTAATATTACTAGTATTATGAATGTGAATTAATAATCCCTTATAATTTATATTAATTTCACGATACAAATACTGACTTAAATATCCCGTCAAATAAAAATTAATCAGTGCACTTCCCGTATTTTTTAAACCAATCTGATAATCCAAACATGCTCATATTATAAAAGGCATAAAATTATACATCATGTCTAGGTTAAAAACTAAAGTTTTACTACTTTTTTATTTTTTTTGAAAAACTTGGAAGGTAACCGAAATTAGTTTTTATTTTATTTTATTTTTCTTGTGAATTAATTTTTTATGTGATTTTTCTGACTACTGAACTGAACAAAAATGTTTTGAATTCGAATTCGTCAATGTCAATTGAATCAATTTTTAATTACGTATTTTATTTTTTATGTGATAATGGCGAATGTGATCATATATTTTGAATTTTTTCTTTTAAAATGTGGTCAAATACGGAGAGTTTTGTGTTATATTAAAAATAATAATAATAAATAAACTTTTCTTCTAAAACTTGTGTGAAAATGTTATATATATACCAGTAAAATTCATTTATAATTTTATCTATAATTTAAAATAAATGGTGCAAATTCAATTGTGTGTAGTGTAAATCACATTTTAAATAATCATAAACCAATAATTTTAGAAATGATATTGTTAGTAATTTTTAATTTTTTATTACTAATTTTACTAATAAATTATAAATTTTTCTAAACACTCATATTCTTTACTACAATTTATAATAATAATTATTTTTATTGTAACTATAAATTATAATATTTATTAAATACTCACAATTTCCATTATAAATTATAATTAATAAGCTACTAGTAATAAATTTGTCAAAGACCACCTATGAAAACAAAAGCATTGTAAGGTGTGTTCTAAATATATGATATATCTTATGACAAATATTTGTCATGTGTCTTTTTTGAAAATGCTATTTCTGCTGTTCTATTTCTTAATTTTAAATTCATTAAATTATATGTTCTTTTATCTTCTTTACTATTTTTTTAATTAAATTTTTTCTCAGTTATTTCTAATAATTTATCTATTCTTAGTAGTAGTTTTAATTTATTTTAGGTATTATAATATTATATTTTAACCTTGCTATATTAATAGTTTTAATTTACTCTCCCTTTACAAAAACACCCACTTCTCACATTTGAGGTTATCATTAAACTTGTAATAGGGGTATTTGAGAGTATTACTGCAAATAATTTTTAAATTGTAACTTGTAATAAAAATTATGAATGCATGATAAAAATTATAATTTATAGTTGAAATAAAAAAAAATAATTAAAAGTTATAATATAAGTTATAAGTGTTTAGAAAATATTAAAACTTATAACTAAAATTAATAGTAGAAAGCTAAAAAACTAGTAGCAGATGCTTGGCCACTGCCAATATGTATATGGATAGATATCTATTTTTGTCCTTTTACAAGTAAACAAATATTGTTATAATTTTTTATCATATGAATTCTTATTGTAAAGGATTAAGATAGAGATCTATTGTTTCCGTCCAAGTTGGCTAAACAGTTTGGGGTATATTCCATGTGTCCCTGCACAAGAAGATGGTGAGATGTCCGCCTGCGACTTTTACCGGTGGACCCTCCAATGATAAAGTTAGATATGAGTTTAGAGAGAAAAAAACTTGAGAGAACAAATTGGCAAAGTTTCTCCTAATCAATTAAAGTGCATACATTTTCTTTCTAAAATGTTGGTTATTTATAGGGGAAGATGTACTTGGCCCGCTTTTGGGCTTCGACCTGATCCGAGCAGGTCGGGTTGTCCTCTCTAATCAATTCACAATTGTCATCCTGATAGTGACTTATCATGGCCATCATTTTTATTTTTCTGCGAGTCCCTTTTGTCGCATCAACATGTCTATTAGTATCCAGACCTAGGTCAATTTTCTTGACACCTCAGCCCCAAAGTTGGTTCAACTGCTAATGATCTTTTATCATAAGCGTCTCTTCTTGATTCGCATATCATGGGCATTGATTATGATGTATTAAGCCCAAGCTCGATTTTTGAGGTCTCTCAACACAAGTTGCTTGGCCATGGATGCTGAGCATTCTCTCTTATGGTCCTTAGTTACGAGTTCCTCCTAAGTTCGAGAACGGATCCCATAACCATGGTTTAGACTCACCTGTCCCGAGCTCTTTACATCTCGGTGGGCCTTCTCCTATGCTCCTCCACCGAGCTAGGGCGGCATACTGCGGTGAAGAATCGTGACATGGTGGCCCGCGGCACTATACGACATTCCACGTGGAAGCCAAGTAGTCCTGCTCAAAATTCGACCTCCCTTAATTGCCCACATCATCTTGTTGACGTTCGGTCTCCCGAGCTACTGGAAGGTGATGCGTTATTTGACCTCGAATCGTCGTTTTACTTTTAGATCGGGGGGCTTGTCTAGCAAGTTACGCTGACGTTCCATTCCTCTACTCATTATATTGGTATCGCGATCGTCAGCCTCTATCACATGGTGTTCCCCTACTGGCCTCATACCGCATTTAATGCACACGTAATGTCTCATTGAATGCGTACGGTTCCAACTGTACTTTAATGGCCGAAATGTGAGGGGCCATTTTTCATAAATGTAATCATTTGAATTTATGACGTTGCGAAGCTTGGCTTCTTCGATCTAGGTGTCATTTTTGCTCGTGGACGGCTATTCGAACAAGATTTTAGCATGGATCAACCAATTTGAGAAGCATTTGTGCTCAACAACGTTTCTTTTTAGTCGGATAGTGTTTCTCGGATGACCCGATGCCGTTTGTATTTAATATGCATTAAATGCATACGATGATCGTTGCCCCATGCGCCACAATCGGCCCCCATTTGGCGCCTAGTTTGAATTTGAGGGGCGAGTATAAAAGGGTTGAGGCCTCCCCTTGTTTCCTTTTTACGAACTCATCTCATCTTACATTACTTTGGCAATTTCTGACGTGTTACTCCGGCGATCCTCAGTAACTGTGCTCCACCGTCTTCAGCGACTCTAGTGACTGCATTCCACTGTTCTTTTTAAGGTATTCATCCTTTTTTCTCTCCCTTTCTATCACATCCACCACACCATCTCCGGCATGCCATCGTCACGGCTGTTAGCGACGTTGTGGCCCGCCTTGCTGGCATACACACCTATCATAACCTCTGGTACAGATTGGGGCACCTTTGGCTTTTGCTTCCACCGCCTTGGTGCCATCGCCGTCATCATTGACGGAAGTGGTTTTTGGTGATTACACATATATACACGTTCATATGCATTTTCAGTATTTTCATCATACGAAAATGGTTCCCATAACCCGTCCCTTTTTTTACCCCAAAGACTGAATGGAGCGCCTTGCAAGGTGTGTTGACACGCCGGAGGCTCTGGCCGAGTTTCACCGAGCTCGATCCATCCCCGATGACGTTAGCATACGCCAAGCCACCGGCGAGGAGACCTTGACAATTAAGGAGCCCCGGGGGCTGTTTTCCCCCTCGTGGCTCTCTTGGAGTCCAGGGTAGAGTTTTCTCTCCTGAGCATTGTGAGGGAGGCTCTAACTTTCTACCGGTTGTGCTTGGCACAGCTCACCCCCTACATCTTTTCAATATTGATGGGGGTAGCCTTATTGAATCTCTATATGGGTATCGAGCTCGGTGTTCGGGAGATACAATATTGATACACCATCGCTGAGACATCTAAAGACCTCACCAAATATTACCTAAAGGCTAAGGACAACAGAAGCATCGTGCTCGAGCTCAAGAACTCCTACAAGGGCGATCTAGACAACTTTGTCGTGCTTGGGGAAAACTAGCAGCTCGGGCCTGACGTCCATGATCCCCGTGCACGGCTTTGCCCTACAAAGCTCCGTACCCCTTACTCTTTATATCTATTTTTGTCATAGCTTTCCCCCTTCCCCATTTTTTTACATTACTAGCTTGAACTAATGCATTCCTTTACAGTTATTTTCTGTAATAGATCTGCCATTCTAGAAAAAAGGGACACGAGGGAGGGTAGAGTCAACCTCGACTACCTAAGGCGAGTGCTCAATTAGGACCAGGACGTACGCTGTTTCCAGTGGTTGTTCAACAACAAACTGATCTGACCTGACGAGCTCGGACACCGCTTAGTGTCTATCGAGGGTCCTGAAGAAGAAGATGCTCAAGAGGAGGCAAACCCGAGCACGGGAGCATCCACTTCCTGAACGACCGCATCTCAAGCTTCCTCGAGCCAATCAGACTCCACCAGAAGATCAGAGGAAATGGCCCAAAGAGACTTGGCTTGGTTCCTACTCGGGGACATATTCACAGTCATGCCGACCACCGCGCCTATAGCCACGACATCTGTCTAGAACATTTGGGCTTTGACGCCCGTGCCGAGATGTGGCTCCCTGCGCCGCAGACCTTTCCTTCACCTCCTCCTTATGCACAGCAAAAAAGAAGGAGCACGGCTACAGAGTGCACTGATCGTCAAAAAATGCCCCAAAGATACCAAAGAACCAAAGAATGCCCAAAAGAATGCCCCAAAGATACCAATCAAAATCCCTTTTTAAACCAAAGAACCAAAAATTTTGACCAACAGAGGTCCACTCAAGTAGACCTTCCATTGCTCGTGCGGTGAACTGGCAGTGTGCTTTTACCCAAAATTTTTCTAAGTGTTAGGAGAACACTCAAATTTTGAAATTCTGAATATGCTTTTCAAAAGGTACCAAAATGAAAGTAAAAAATACATTGGGAAGGAAAACAACCAATTCCAGCCCCAAAACTCGAATTTTCATTATTTCATACATAGAATATAAGGCCAACACCCACGAATAACATCCGAAACAATAACCAAATGTTCTCACATGCATACAAAATATGAGTTCATGGCCTTAGGGCATTACACCAAGGGTTACTTCAACTTGAATATAATCATCCAAATATCCAAATGAATTACATTTACAACTTTTAATTCTCAAAAGATAATACAAATAAACATGTAATTCTATCAACAACTACAAAAAGGGTCTCACGACCATTCTCCTTATTCCAAAATTTTCTTTTCGCTATCACCCGAAAGGGTTTATATAACATAACCCGAGACTCATAGAAAATTGACTAACAATGAATGTATGCATGATATGACAAGATGGTTATGCCAAATGCTACACGTAGTTTTATCCAAACTCAATTTCCATCTTTTACAAGATTCCATTCACATAACCAATTTTTCATATGCAAAGATAAACTCATTTTCATACACAAACCCATTACTTAGTCTTTTATTTCTATTTCATTCGACCCATTTTAGGTTCTCAATTTTCATAAACACACACACACACACACACACACACTTTATCCACTTCTTTTCATATCTCATCCAATTCGTGGTTTACATTCTAGGAACCGGCACCGGACGAACTTATAAACCCATACCACGCGAGGCCCGCTAAGTAACGGTGCGTTATATAATCTGCCACGACTAACGCCTTATTCTTCATTATTAGCCAATGGATAAGTCACCTGATCTACACATTTTTTCGATCTTTCACTTAAGAGCTATTCAAGCACAACTTGAACGATCTATAAATAAAAAATCGATCCTTTTATTTCATCATATCAAAATCCCACACATGAGTCAAACCCAAGCATGGTTCCTCTCGTCAACACTCAACACACATAAGGTTAAAATCAACTATACATTCTTAATTTTATATGTTTCACATATTATGGTTAAATTAGCTTAAAGCCCCCAACTAATACCTTGTGGTTTTCCCAAACTCATTAAATTCACATGGTTTATTCAAAATCCCGACCCATCATTTTATTTTTTTTATATATCAAGTTCATGAAATTTATGTAAGTAAATAGGTTCTCACAACCTCAAATTCATCAAACTTTTTACCAATTTCATCATCGAGTCCATTAACCCAAAACCCCCTAATTTTTCAAGGGTTAACCAAATAATCAAATCCTAATTTCTCATTTTTCAATTCCAATCAAGCTCAACAATAATAACAAATTAGGTTTCTCAAAATCATGCTTAAACACATTAACCCATATGCTTTGATACAAAACCCTAACCTAGGACTCCAAAACATAACTTTCATGCTTTTATATATACATATATCAAAATATAAAACTCATACCAAGCAATATTCAAGAACAGCCATAGATCATACCTCTTAAATGCTCAAGTAACAAGAATCCAACCTTAGCAAACTCTAATCAAACAAATCTCCAACCATGTGACAAAAATGAGGATTCTAATGTGTGCCTCCAAACTTCAACGGGTGTTCACTCAGGAGAGAGACAAGAAATTAACTCTAAAGGAGCAAGGAAGGCTCTAAAGAATCACCAAAGCTCACCCTAGGGTCCAAATTTTCGTTCTAGAGAGAGAGAGAGATAATGATGATAATGAGAAAAAAATGTCCATCCCATAGCTTAAGTTACCTCTGCCGACACCCCGGCTGCTCAAGCGGTCAATGCTGAAACAGGCTCAGAAAAAAAGATACATATATGGTCCAAACTTTATGCTAAACACCACTAGGCTTATCTAAACAACTCTCAACAATTATCCTCATGTATTATCAAGCATATAATTATTTTCTTCTGCATTACCATGGTTAAATTTTAATTTTCACGCATAATTAAACATTTAATCATTACCACCGAAAATACCATGACAGGGTTTAATTTAATCGTTACAATTCAAACGAGATCGGGTCCCTACATCCTAACTGTAAAAAATTAAAGAGATTTTATGCATCACATTGTGTTTTTGCACCTATTTGTCATCATTGTGCTATTTTTGATCATACGATGCCTTATTCTAAGAAATTATATAGTGCTCCTAGATATAAGGCTAAGGTTGTTTGGACAAGGAAGAGTGATTTAGATGGTCTTTTTGCAAGTTAAAACATTTAGATTTTTCTTTATGTTTCATTTTCTTAGAAAATTATTAGGTGTGTATTTGTTTATAACTATCAGAGAGTATTTTCATGTTGATTATGTGTAGAATATTGGCAATGGTTGAATTTTGTATTTTTATAATTGGGATATGAACAACATGTTTTCTCTCCAAAGTTTATGCACCTCTATGATTGCATCAATATAAAGGTTCATGCACTTGAGTTCAAATTTCTTCTATGAATTTTTCTTACGTGACAATTATTGAGTTTTTATTGATTGACTATCGAGTTAGTACTCTCATGTTGATGTTGATTATGTTCACGTTAAATTCTTCCCTAAGGTACAATTTTATATAAGGTTTGAGAAAATGGTACCTATACGTGTTTGTTTACTTTTATACTTAGTGTGAAAGCCGTCGACAAAAGCCATGTGAAAGCAAGTTAAAATAAACATAAAAAAATATATCGAAAGTTATTCGTGAGGGAAAGCTTTATATTGCATCAACAACTTTACATGAGGTGTCTAACTGCTTTTACTTCTATGAAATTTCATATTTATTATGTGAGTGTGGTTCAGCCGCATCAATCTCATCTAGGGTTGATCTTAAAGTTAACGTATATCATTGCACACACACGGTTCAAATTTGAAGAATTCATAGAATTTAATATCTTGAATAGAGTACTTTCTCTCTTTCATTTCTTTTGACTCAAATCGATCGCATGAATATTTTTTTTGTTAGATATGAGACTAGGCATAAAATTGATGAAGTTTTTAAGGGAAGGTGGTTTTTTTGTTGCTTTTTTCGGTTCTTTTTTGATTTCTTCAATAAAAAAATAAAAAATCATGATCTTCCTATGTCTTATGCATGGTCTCTCTTACTGCTTATGGATATTGTGTCGGTTGAATTTGTCAATTCATGACAAAAAGGAGAGATATGTTGTTAAGAGGGAGAGACATCTAGTTAAGGGAGATATGCTCTTATTGTTTATGGATATATTGTCAATTAGAATTCACGTACGCCAAATCGTATTTGAATACCATTTGAATCCACCACCTAACTCTTGAAAATTCACGCAAGAGATATCATGAACAATGATGCAGATAATAAAAGACTTCGATTATTTCCAAAGAAGATCTATTAATCTATGACCATTTAATGTATCATCAAGCAATCAAAACCCTTTTTAAAATTCCTAGAAAAGGTTTTTCTTCAATTATGTAATGCAAGGAGGGAGGTTGACTCAAAAACTTGTGGCTGCAAAAACCCTAGCAACAATTTAAAGTAGTATCTCAAAACAGACCGTTCAATCGGCCTAACTACCGATCGACCGGTGATTGATCCATGTGAATTTGTGCATTAGGCGATCTTGTTGAAGTTGCGGTACATTTGCCGGCCGATCAATTGGACTTTTTACCGATCGATCGGTGATTAATTTGTATCGATATATCTATCAATCGTCTAACAAATCTTTCAGTATAAGTATCCAAATTTCAAATTGCTTCATAACTTACATCCATATGAGATGAAATACAATTAAAATGAAGATAAAGATCATCAAATAATTAATGAGTATTTTTTAAACGAATTGCCAATCTAATGTAGAATCTAAATCTTAACAATCTTTCAATTTGACAATTTCATGACAAAACACTCATAAATCTAATCAATCATCACATAACGATGATGATCATTAGAAGGCATAAGTAATTGAATTATATACCTGCTAGCTGTAAAACAAATACCAAACAAATACGTTAGGGCAAAAAGGTGGTGCTTCAGTGGTGCATTGTTATGTGCAAACATTACTAAACTTACGACAAATACATTAAGCAAAGTAATAGTAGTGGCGTGGCTACTTTTTTTTTTTTTTTTGTCTTACACTAGTCTCTTAATACACGTGATATGTATGCATCTCAATTTAAACGAAATTATGTAAAATAATTAAAAGGAAGGATAACTGAGAGAGGCAAGAAAAAAAGGGATAAAAAGATAGAGAGAAGCAATTAATGCTAGAAAAAAGAAATAGAGACTTGTGTGTGTAAAAGTATGTTTATCTTATTGCAAAGTAATTGAATGCTAGAGTAAGACTTAGAAAGAAGAAATGAATGAAAGACATTGGGAGAGGCAGAAAAGAAAAAGATGAGAGGGAGTTAGGCACAAATTTCTTATGCATAGACAACAATAGATCGTTGCTTGTTGCGGTAGGGAAGTAATTTCTTTTTTCCTCTGAATCGACAGACTATTTAAAAAATAGCAATTTGAGTTGGAAAATACAGATGTTGCAGTTATTAGTGTGTAGTGGTTTAGTGAAAAGTGGTAACTACCAAACTTGGGTTAGTTTTGGGATAGTTTTACAATTCTGTCCCTTGAGTTAGAATGGAGGTGGCAATTGAATTATGAATAATTTTGAAATTATAAAAGATGTGGCGAGGCTTCGTCGAATTTTGGCTTTTCTTTATTAGATAGTGTAAATGAAAGGTGTTAATTTCGTGAAAAGTCTTAAGACCTCTTAAGATTATTTTATAGACCTTATGTAGGTCTATAACAATAATTCAAATCATACATCTTGTAACTACATAAAAAATTAAGATAAATGGCATTAGTATTCCTTGGGCTTTAAGTTTGTTTCAATGGACTCTCTCTTTAATTATTGAAATAACACGGTACTTTCTTCTGATTTATTTTTATATTTCACTTTCATATTTATGTTGGTTGACCGTTAAAAAATAAAATAAAAACTAATTTCATCACTAAATATTTTATGTTTTCATTTTGTTTTACCTTCGAATATATAATCAATTTCTCATTTTAACCTTAATAAAAGAATATTATCAATTGCTCTCTCTCTCTCTCTATATATATATATATATATGTACGCGCGCACGAGCACACTTTATATTCATAGCAGCTAAGCATAGTTCATGAATTTTGTGGTTTCATTTCTTTTGGAATTCGTGAATCACAAACAAAACCATTAATTTTTTATTTCCATCATTTTCTCAGCAATCAAATGTAGCACAAGCAAGCAAGAAAAACTGATCCAAAAGAAAATACTTTACTTGCAATTCTCTTTGATCAAAGCAAACAAGACAAAAACAAAGAGAGACAATTATAGATATAGATTGAACAACAACGTATAGAAGAGAGAGTTTCAACATCATCATAATCATCTTTGCGACTCAACAAATCTCTCGTTATCTCTACTTGACCTCTTTGTGTCGAAAGATCAACTATGAGATGAGAGAACAATAAGAGAGATGGAGCCCTCGGATTGTCATCAAATCCACCATAAGATCTACGACCACTGGCCCAAGAAGTATCACCATTGCCATCTTGATCGATCGTGGTTCGAACTGGTTGATTATCGTACCGTTCGTAGCTCGAAAACCCCTTACCGAGCCGGCCGTAATGCATTTCATCAGTTGACCGCTCCTTCGACCCCATCGGAAGCCAAAGTATCTCATCTGGCGTCAACCCCTTATAACCAGGCACTGAATGTCTCCTCCTGATACCACTGCCGATGCTCACGACGGTCTACATCGTGAACTCTTGCAAGCTCATCTTCTTATTCTTCTTCTTCTACTTGGTGGACGCTGCTTTTTTCAGGATCAAAAAGCTCCGTGAATCGCCACCCCCACCAGCGGTGGTGGCAACGGCTACTTGCTCCCGCTCCCTAGACTCGCCTCGCTCAGCTTTGGCAGCCCATGGGCCGATAGTTCCCTAAGTTTTCGACATTTTTTGTAGGGTAAGATCAGAGAAAATGATGAAAGGCGATACAAATATAGATGCAGATGTATGTATTTGTGTGTGCTGTGTGCTGGTTATGAAAATCTTCTCTCTTTCTTAAGAATTAGAGTTTGAAATCAAGGAAATTAGGGGTTTGCTGTTTGTAAAGACATGAATAAAATTGTAAAAGTTTCGTTAATCCCGTCTTTTTTGCAAATTTGATGAAAAAAGTTAATGTTATTTTAGAGATTTTAAAAGAAGTTTTTGTATTTTAAGTTAACTCAAAAGAGATTAATGTAATTTACTTAAAAAAATTATTTATGCAAAAAAAAGTATTAAGTTTTTATCCCATATAATTATTATTTGTATATTTTTTCATACAAAGTTTTTTTCTCTATTTAAACATTCAAAGCATATACTCAACGTTGATGTGATAAATTTATTTCTATAATTTATTGTAAATAAAGTTTTTTTATAAAAATATTTAGCATTAATTAAGATAAAAAATAAAAAGTTCCAACAAAAGTAAGAAAAAAAGAAAGAAAGAAAGAAAAGTTACACCCAAAATAGAAAAATAGAAAAAATGGAAGAAAAGAAATTGCTGAGAAGAGAGAAGCTAATTTCTGTCTGATCACTAATGTCTTCCCATCCTAGGGATGGCAATGGGCGAGGTGGGGCGGGATTAGCTTTTTTATTTTTGTTTTTTATTTTATTGAGGGTGGGAACGGTGGTAATTATTGGAGAAATAGCAAAAAATGAGATGGGTATAAAAATATTTTAGATATAATTTTTATGATTTAAAAAGATAATATTAATAAAAATTATAAATAATATAATAAATAAAAATAATAATTGATAAATTAATATAATTAAATAAAAAAATTAAAAAAATTATAATATTTTAATATTTTAATATTTATTATATTTGTAAAATATATATTTTATATATTTATTAATATTTAAAAAATATTTATTTTATATCATCGAAAAAACTAAAAAAATAACCCAAAAAAAATATAAAACGAGAAAAATAAATATCATACAGGGCGCGGTTGAGACGGCAGAAATTGCCGTCCCTATCCCTTCCCTTCCCTTGAATCGTTCAATTTCTGCAATTTTCATGCAACTACCGTGCGCGTTGTATTTATAGCCAGGGCAATGGCGTGACAGATAACCAACTCAACCAACTCAGGAGCTTCTTGTTGTAATCGAAACGCGCTTATCCGTTCTTAGGGATTTTTGAATTCTGAGAAAAATATCGATAGATTTTAGGTTTTAGATCAAGAGTTCAGAGATTTAGATAGATTGAGAGATTATTCGCAGAGTAGAAGAGAGAGAAAAAGGAGAGAAAGGGAGATGGGGGCGTGCTATTCAGATGTGAAGGGAGGACAACAGGCGGTGGGAGGAGGCCAACAGAGGAGGCAAGCGGCGGACGGTGGAGCGGAGCACAACGACGCTGTTGAATTCCTGTTTCGAACCAAGGGCGTTCACGCTCTCTTCACGCAAATCGAGGTTTATTCATGTGTTTGTGTGCACGCGCGCGCGCGCGCGCATAAATTTGATTTCGGTTCTGCTAATTACCGCCCAGTAGTTAGTCGATAACAAAACTAAAAGTTGGTAGATAACAACAGAGGATTGAACTCTAGGTATCAAGAATTTATCAAAATAACAATAATAGGGATTGATCTCTTGCTACCAAGAGTTTAACTCTTGGTAAACTCTTAGTACGAAAATTTCAATTCTCTAGTGTTGTTATTCACCACCCTAAACGGTCATTAACTTTTTCCTTTTGATTTATATATGAATGCACCACTTCACATCGTCTCTGTCTGAATCTGCAATTGCAACCACAAAAACCCTAGTTATATAATTGTCCTTTGTTTCGTGATTGTCAAAACTCCTGTTGACTAATAGTTTTTTATTTTTAATGATTTTTTATGACCTTATTTTATTATTCCTAATGATTTTTTTTATAATTTTAGTTTTAATTTTATATTTTTAAATTTTCTCTTGTAAAATCAAAAAGTAAAAGATTTTAACTAAAAAATTTAAAAAAAAGACAAAAATTAGATATTTTTAACCAAAAAGAATAATAATTTGTTTTTAGTGAGTTTTTTAACTTTGATAAAAATAATTATTTTTTATATTTCTCACTATGAAAATAGTAATAAAAGTAAAATAAATATATTATAAATAAAAAAATTTAGAAAAAAATAAAAAAATAACTATTGGTGTTACTGTCAACTCTAACTTAACTTTCTTTTCCAATTATTTTATTCTTGCAAGAGAAGTCTTGAATAAGAAAAAGAAAAGTTAAATAAATAATATAATACTTAAAATTATGGTTTTGAAAGAGGGGAGGAAGAGAAAATGAGAAATTTAAGAAAAAATTAAAGCAATTACACAAAATTTAATAAGAAAAAGAAAAGTTAAAAACCGTGACAGATACCAAAATCTTTTAACGATTATAAAGTCGTGAGTCGGTTTCTTTGACACCAAATAAGGTGTTTTCTTATAGTATAAATAAGGTGTTTGCTTCTGTTTTATTTTACTTAATCTTCTGCATTTATCACTCCCTCTAATCCTTTTTATTTATCTTAATCCTCTGTATATCCTCTTCCTCCCCTCCCTTCTTACACTCACCATTGAATCAATTAACCTGATATGGGATTAATTGGTGGCGTTTGAAATTGTTGAAACTAGTAGCTTATAAATTGTAATTTGTAACAGAAGTTGTGAGTATTTGGTAAAGATTGTAACTTATAGTTGAAATAGAAAAAAAAAAAATATAAGTTGTAATAGAAATTGTGACTGTTTGAATGACTTGTAACTTATAGCTAAAATTAGTATTAAAAAGCTAAAAATTACTAGCAATAATTTTGCCGAACATCCCATTTCATCACAAACCATGGCATCAGCACTGCTGGAATCTGACCCACCGACATGATAGTCAGGGTTGATGGGATAATGTATTCTGTCTGGATGCCACATTACCTGGAGAAGGGGTTACTTCTGTGCCTTATGACAAAGCAGAACCGCTGTCTTCCTCGTGTTGGTACACCTTGATTTTTACCTTATGATCTGAACTATTCATTTTGTAGAGTTTGTTGTATAATTATTCATGTAAAAAATCAAATTAACCGAACATTAATTACTACATGATTAGAATACATTTGATTTTAAAATAAATAGACTCTTTATTTTCAAAAACATAAATGTTGCTATAGATCACATGTCTTCTGATTTCCGATCAAATTGATTGTTTCCATGAATGATATAAGAAACATGTCTGCAAATGAACGGTGATATATTATGAAAGTAGACCAAGGGTGTGCCCACGAAGGCGGCACAGCAAGGCGCTGTGAAAGTGACCCCTCTTCCACCTGGGGTAGGTGGGATGTAAATTATGGTTTAGGTTCAGTTGCATCGTCTTGTTGAATGGAAGGCTCCTGTAAAGTTTCTAACTCTGAGCAGTTTTGATTTGCCAAATGGTCAAATATTAGTCTGAGTTTATCTTGGAAATTTTTGTGAATTTGGGGCACAAAATTTGTTCTCAAACTCTGGGAAGAATCTTATATGCCATAAGATTTTGTTGATCTGATCAGATTGAGAACAGAGGTGTGCTGAACGTAAAAGTGACAGATAGGTCATAGGCCTTGTTTGGAATGTCTTAAAAGCCAAGTATTTTTGTTTTTTCATTTTTTTAAAAAAATAAGAAGATTAAAAATTAGATTGTTTGTGACTTTTAACGTTTAAGATTGTTTGGGACGCTTTTTTTTTTTACTTTTTGTTAAAATGTCTAATATGCCTTCATTTTTTTTTTGTGCTTTTAAACTTGTTTGGGATAGCTTTTTTGCTTTTGAGAAAGGAGTTGATTTTTTTATTGAGGGTAGCAATGTCATTTCGTATAATAAAAAGTGAAATTGTTTTGGGATGCAAATGGATTTTTTTTCCTTGAAAAAAGAAGCTTTGAAACTGCATTATTATTTATTATTATTAAGAAAAAGGGGGTATTTTAAGAGAACCTAAACGGTTTTTTAATTGGACTACTATTGCGACTGTTTTTCCAAAAAAGTGATACTATTTTCCGTATGACAATATTATTTTCAGATCTATTGAAAACGTAGAAGAAAAATAAAACTAAAAAGTTATAAACCGAGTGAATCAGATTAATCTAGTAGTTTTGGTGCTTATACCGAACAGTAACGGTTACTGAGTGTAGTGTAAATTGAACCCTGGAGTACTCCCTTATGAAATAACACTATAATGGGATTCATGTAATCGACTCTAATTGATTGGAATGCAAGGTTTAGTTTGATTTGGTTTTGGGCAAACATTACAGTAGGGATTTGTACCTGTTTGCTTAGGTGGTTGACAGCATTGCCACCTCTGATCTGCATGATTGTCCCTAATGCAATTTACAAAAAGTGACACCCTGTCAATGTTCCTCTATCTGAAACCAAGTAAGATTCTCATTTTTATCCACATAGTATACTTTTTAACAATAAGACAAAGCTGTCAGTTTCAGACATAAAGACTGTCAAAGAAGTTAGTAAAATGTTTTTTTGATAGCTGGCACTTAAAATATGGTATATCTTGGTCCCTTGTTAGCATAATCTTGGCCCATGAAACGATCTTCCTTAATTTCTGCTACCTAACTAAATTTTGTCATAAGGTCCATAAGCATCATATTTTTGGATGATTCTTTATACTCAACTATTTAGAATTACCATAGTAATAGTTGATATTTAACTTCAAAAGTGTCCAACCTCATACAGTTTTAAAACTGAAAAGACGTAAATGGAATGGAAGCAAGACCGTGTACTAGCGGCTGAGGCACACGTGATGCATGCACAACTCGAATTTCATTTAAAATATATAAAAATAATACATTTATTAGATATCGTAAAATTTAATATTTAATGTAATTTGTTACAAATGTAAAATTTACATAACAATAGACAAATAATATGATAAAAATATATATATCTATATCTATTACATACCTCGGAGATTATCTGAACCACAAATAGATTATGCAATTTGTTTTTTCAAATTATTTGAATAGCAAGGATGGAAGATTCTTTTCTCAAAGTATCCAAACCGGAAGGATGGAAGATTATCTGCAAGGATGAAAGATTTTTCAATTGGTTTCCTCAAATTATCTGAAATTTCAAAAATATATGGTCAAGTTATGCATGAGAGAGAGAGAGACCAAAATTGAACAAAAGTAATTAATGAACATATACCCTCTATTTTATTCCAATCCATCCCTCAAGCCTTCTTTGATAGAAGGGAAGGTTGCAGTAGAAATGAAGTTAAAGAAACGAAATTCCCAAACAGAGTGATAATATATCAAGGAGCAACTGAACTTCACATGGCGAAATCAAACTCAAAGCAGAGGCAAAACTAAATTTAGGAGGAACTGAATTTCCGTGTAAGATGCAAAACTGTGGGGGTAGTGGGTAGTTTTTTTTTAGGTTAGGACTATTTTAAACTTTGCAGTTATTTTTAAAATGTATTGAATTTCAGGAATTTAGTGAAATGATGGTGGACAGATTTGGGATGAAAATATCTGGCTGGGTTCAAGAAACCAATTTTGGGGTTTCTTTTTAAGGGTAGTATAGATATAATGGCATGCTGCAAATTGTATGGTGGAGTAGAAGGTAGATAGTATTTGCAGGCATGCCCAAACGACTCACTTTAAAAAGTGAACCTTTTTCATAATTGAGGCATGGGTTCTCGATTTCATATCACCTGAGAAAGAATATTAGATATGGATCATTGACTTTGGGTCCATCTATTTACTAGCTGATGGGAGTTTTGCACAACTCTTTGAATAACAATGCACCATTAGGAAAAATAATAATTGGACCAAACTGAATCATACCAGGGTTCTCTCTCTCTCTCTCTCTCTCTCTCTCTCTCTCTCTCTCTCTCTCTCTCTCTCTCTCTCTTCTTTTCAGTGGATGCTTCATGTTTTACCCTCATATTTTACATAGAACATATTATTCTATTCCAAATTCCAATATAAGACATCACAGTTGACTTTGTTTAAAGCACTCGTGATGATATATGCTTTTCTCCTTCTCTCTTTTGTAGAATCTGTATGTTTGATTTCATTGTGCATGATTTGACATGTCCCAATTTTGAACTGCAGTTATCTTTATCAGCTTCAAAATTAGTTGATCGTGATATTATTTCAAAGGTAAGCTATTTGTCACCTTTGTGCAATGTCTCCATTGGATTTTTTGTGCTCAGGCTATTGTTGTATGGTCATCCTTTAAGTGCTTCCTTATCATGGGTCCACTTTTCTTTATGTTGAAAGAGAGTTATCTTCTTTATGGCTAAGTTGTTTTTGGCCATATCTTGATGCTATAAGGACATGCTGGCAATAGTTTATTGCTGCTTCTGTTTGATATTTTGTATGACTACTTGGCATATTGACGTCTGAGAACCCAATATGGGAATAAAATGTAAAAGGTACAAACAGATTGTTTATATGCATAAACGGTGCAAGTAAATCTACAGAAGAAAGTAATAAAGTGCTCATAATAGTTGAAATCCCTTGTGCTGATGTTTTCGAGAGTGCTAGTGTTTGTCGAGGTGTTTTCATGGAGTACTTACTCTCTATATATCACTTCTGTTTTACCTACATGTTTACTCATTATTGTTGTATTGATTTGCTATTATCCTGAAAATATAAAGGAAAATTAAAACTACGTCAACTTACGATGTCATTGGTTAGTTAAAATTAGACCAGAGAAGAAAAACGTAGTCTAGAAATCAATTATGGTCAAATAAAATTCAGAATTATATTCACATGAAATATGTGATCCTGCTAGAATGGACAATGATTTTGATCGGCTGTGTTATTAATGCTCACTTGAGCATAATGAATTTGTTTATAAGGTCAGCATAATAATGTAACAAGGTGAATTCAGGACAGAGTAATGCCGCATTGCACCGATTAAAAGCAAAATATTTTTGATAATTTTCAAACTCATCTTGAATCTGAAAAGGCAAGACAGGACATGTGTGTGTTGAACTGCAAAACAGATTGCTGGGACCCAACCCAGGGAGGGAGAGAGAGAGAGAGAGCATCCACCTAGTTCTTCTCAGATTCTTATGTCAGATGAGGAATGGTGTTGTAATTCTTTGGTTGTAAGATCATCATGCTAGCATGGACAAACAAGCCAAGCGTTGTGACTGCAAACATTTTTTCAGATCTAGTTGTGAACAGACTCTATCAAGATTGTAGACGGGAGGTGGTTGGTAAGAGAAAATGATATGATGTGGTGCAGGCACGATGAGGGGTTGAGTCGGGATTTGAATAAAAACTAGATTTTGGGGTAGAATCGGGCCTCGGCTTCACCTGCTATGGAACGAGCCTTGTCTACGAAGCAAGTTCAGTCAGCGCATTTTGCTAGCAATTGCTTTAGCCCCCATGTGTTCTATGGTTCCGAGGAGTGGGTTGGAGTTTGGATTTTTTTAAATGGATGTTAAAGCACGTATCATCTTAATTATTTCCAGAATGATTGCAAAACTTGTTCACTTACAAGGCCAATTGCAAATCATTTATTTGGTGCTCCTTCTGATATGGGACGAAGTTGCTCAGTTTGCGTGAGTTAGAAATGAAGATATCCTCCCATTTTTCTAGTATCATCTTGCTGGATATTTTAAAAAGCATGTTTGCTCATATTGACAGTCTCACTTGTTATGCTTATATATATATATATATATGAGATATCCACCCCTAAACAATGAAGCACGAATACAGATATAGACACAGACACAGATAGGGACACGACAATTTTAAAAAATTAGGGCACGAGCACGCAGAGATATGAGAAAAAATATATTTTTTATTTATATATTTACTACATGTTAAGGGCTTGACCAATGATTGGTATATTTAGGTTTCAACAACGATTGGTATATTTAGGGTTTTATTTCGATTTTTTCAATTGTAATCAACATGTTTCAAATAATTATTATGAGATCCCTAAAATTTCCTTTTTAAATTTCACTAGAGTCGTAGCCATGTGTTGCAGTGTGTCCATTATTGGACACACATGTCCTACTTGTATCGAATGTTGTGTCATGCATAGAAAATTAATAAAAATTAGGGCACACAATGTGGTGTGTCCAACATGTATACTAGTTTGTTTGAGCAATGTACTTGTCTCACACGTGTTCGACACGAGTATGACACCTTATCGTGCCAGTGCTTCCTAGCCTTCAAACATGCAACCTTCTCATAGGAAAAAGAAAAGTGAAAAAGTATTATATGCACAAACGGTCAGCATTAGTCTAAACATGCATTAGACATTCTTTAGTTCTTAATATAGGGAAACAATAAAACTGCAAAGAGAGAAGTGTCATGAACGGAATATAATGGTACATCATGTATTTATTTTTTATAGGTACATACATCATGTAAGTATGTGGTTGATATTTTTCAACATTCATACATAAAGCAATTTTTAGAAGTCCAGTATGTTTCCTCTAAAAGTTTACAAATAAAAATATATATGTATATGCCAACTGTGTTATGACAATGTCATCACTTTGTTCTTTTCCCACTTCTTTAAAATTTGTGTAGTTTCTAGTGTTTGCATGTTTATGCGATGCCACGTCTTTTTCAAACATCTATGATACTTGGTAATGGTTTGTATTTGCCCCAAGGGTGGAGCTACATGGGGACAAGTGAGGACAATTGGCCCCACTAAGTTTTACAAATTATTGTCTTACCTATAATGTAAAAGTACTTTTCAAAATTGTCCCCATCAAAACATGAAGATATAGATTTTTTCCCGTACAATCAAAACATTCAAAATTGCTCCCATTATCTTTTATAAATCTTTTTGCACCAAATCTAAATGTCCTCAAAAGGAATTATTTGAGACATTTTTGGAGATCCATTGTTGTTATTAGACTATTATTAGTACACAGTACACACATATACATATTTTGGGGTTTCAATTTGGACAAAAATGAAACTCATTTTATTAGAACTTCAAAAGCATGTGTTTCTTTCAATTGTCAAAAGAATTACATAGATTAACAACCTGATTTATAGAAAATATAAGAATTACAGAGTACATAAACACAAACTTTTAGTTCTCGTAATTCTACTAGAACTAGAATTTATGTATTAGAGACTTGACTTTATGACTACTTGATTATTTTAGACCTAAATCAAATCACATTTGATTAATTAATAACATAGGTTGTCCTATAAGAGAACCCTTGGGTGATTCCTACATCCAATGCATAGAAATTAAAACTACCAAAATACCATTGATACCTAAAACCTAATAAAACATAATTAAATATATAGAACAACATTATAGGTAATAAAATACCTAAAAGTAGAACTCGAATTTGCTGTAAATATAAATATACAAATCCATATGTATATTATTTAGAAATCTAGACTTACCCTTTTTCT
>JAOTRH010034519.1:2500-12500 GCA_034768845.1 Heliamphora exappendiculata
CTTATTGTTCTTGTCTGTAGAAGTATGGAGCCTAATGCCTTGAATATCCTGCAAGCTCCTAAGGAAGTTAGCTCTTGCCCTATGGGCGTTCCTCGCTAGCTACCTAATAGAAAGTCTATCCTGAGGTAAGTAGCTCCCTGAATCTGGATGCTAGACGACGAGCTGAGTAGGATAAAGAATCTGTCTTCTTGTTAGGACTAGAATTCCCTTCCTTCCCTGCACTGTGAGTTTCATAAGGCAGGCTGCTTACTGATCTACTTCCCATCCTCTCCCGCAGGTCTAGCACTACTCCGCACCCTTTCCTAAACAATGTAGGGAACCAAGTGAGCCCGATTGGGAAAGAGTGGGGTACCGGTCCTTTCGTCTAGCTATAGTAGCTAGATGTGAATGTAGCCTATCAGCTATTAGTCCTATCCGAGCCCAGTAGCTAGGTAGCTAGTAGTAAAGGCAGGAAAGCCAGGCCAGATGAGACTGGATTCGCCGGACAATTCTTTTTTTTCTTATTTGTTGTCATAAGATGGTTGTTCCCGTAATCGAATATGAATGCTAGCTCAGTGCCGAGGAAAGAGAGCCAGGAGCCTCTTTGCTCGCTTGTATGGCACTGGCCCTCGTAGTTCCTTTGCCTGGGTCTCGAATCGAAGTGGATATAGGATATACAGGTCTTGCTATTGGCCGCTTAGAGGTAACCATTACATTAGAGGGAGGGCAAGTTTTATCTTCACTCGATGCGCACGCAAATGGGTCTTTCTCAGCAGCGATCCCCCATTCCTTGGGGAACAAGATTGCCAGTTCCGGAAGAGTTCTTTATCCAGCGAAGTGAGAATAGTTTCCATTGGTCCTTCTGTTCCGAGGGCCTGCCTACAAATGGGATTAACCACGGGTTGTTCGGATGCTGCTATCAACTACATCACCAGGAGTAGAAGACAAGGATTGAGAGGGTGGAGCTTGGCTCGCCCTGGGTTCGGAATCAACGGATTGAGGAGATCACCTGCTAGATAGTTGTGCTTTGAAGACAACCTTCCCTATACACTCTTGGTTCGAGTTAGCTGGTTGGCTAGGCTTGGAGTAAAGGAATGGAACATTGGAATTGGTTATTGGCAGGATCTAATGGACTCGATGGAGACAAACAAAGATGCAGGTTAGTTCGAGTGAGGTTGGTGGCGACAAAGACTCAAGAGATCGCTAGTTCGGGCAGTTCCTTCGTTTGGTTGCTCATTCGCTTGCTGCGGGGTAGGGGCCGGGATGGAAAGCAGGATAAGAGCTGGAATGAGATGCCTTGGCAGTGGATGAAATCGATTGATTGAGAAGAAGTTGGATTATCTTCCTCAGAGGTAGGGGGATTGGGGGTGATCTTCCAGCCTTTGAGCCTTTCTCCGGGAGCGGCTGGACGAATAGCACTGTAAATCTGAGGGACTGAACTGTCTTAGATGGTTGCAACTTGTATGCTCTGATAAAATGCCCAGCTTCTTCTGGGATATCATAGTATTCAAAGACTTCCTTCAGTTCTCGCGACTTCTTTGCCAGGACTAGCAGTTCTTCTACCTTCTCTGAGTACTGTTCTTCCTCGTCTTCATCAAAGAAGAATGGTTGCGGCTGATAGACATAGGCAGGCTTGGGAAATGTTGCTGAAATGTGGGGGACCTCTCCCAACCCTGGTGATACTGGATCTCTTCTTTCTAACCTGGCTAGTTTCTTCTCTTGCTTCTCGGCTGCTATTCTTTTCTTGTTTTGCTTTGTGGGCTTGTACCCTAGCCCATATCTGTCAACTGTTTTCTTTAGTTTGACTGGCTTGATCTCCCCTTGGCGGGCTAGACCGATTCCTGTTCCTGATAGCCACGCACACTTCCTCTGCCTTCTTGCAACCCCTTAACAGATGGTTCATGTCCTCCATAGCCTGGTTGCAATTGGGGCAGTCAGCATTAGTATCAATTCTTCTCTTGACTCTCATACAATTAGTGAGAAGTCTCTCTTTCAAAACAATCCTACAGAACCCCTTAATTTGTAATTTGTGGGATTTTCAGTTTCCAAAGCCATTTCCAGTTAGTGGTAATGCCCTCCTGGTCAGTAATAATATCATAAGCAGCTGCAGAGGAAAAACCACCACTAGATGACCCTTTCCAGTGAGGGAAATCAGGGCTCTCAGAGAACCTGGGCACATGTATACTAGTAATAGTGTTGGCAATATGGGCAGGGAAGTTATCATTAACAATATCAATATCCCACCCTCCTGCCTCATCCAACAGTTGATTGACCTGCACCAGGTTAGAGTTTTGGTAACCAGGTATGACATTCTCAAGAGGCTGATTGCCACACCACCAATCAGTCCAGATATTCACCTTGCTACCATTGCCAATAGCCCATTTTATGCCCTTTTTAAGTTTTAAGTTTAAGGACACTTTTCAATTTCAAAAGACTCTTCCAAGTATGGGAAGCCCTCCTCTTAGTGGGCCAACTAAAAAGGTTGTCTCTAAGCAGATATTTGGCTTTCAAAATATTAGTCCAGAGGCATTCTTCTTCACAAAGGATTTTCCATCCTAATTTAGAATTTAGATAGAAGGGCCAAGTTCTGATCCTTGGCTTTCCTGATGCCCAGGCCCCCTTTCTTTTTACTTTTTCACACCTCATCCCAATTAACAAGATGCACTTTCTTTCTACCTGGGGAATCACCCCAACATAAATCTCTGTTAAGTTTATCAATCTCTTGACATATGCTTTGTGGCAGGTCCACAGTCTGCATCTGGTAAGAGGGAATAGCAGAAGTGACTGCTTGAATAAGAGTGGCCCTCCCAGCCATAGAAAGGGTATTAGCCTTCCAGCCAGTGAGTCTTTTCTGTCTTTTTTCCATAATGCTGTTAAAATGCCTTTTGTTAACTCTTTCATGAAAAAGAGGGACACCTAAGTATTTACCTAAGTCCTGGGTGATAGGTATGCTACTTCTAAGGCTGAGCCCATTAGCTCTGCCTCTTTCCAAATTGGGTGAAACATACATCTTAGACTTTTGGAAATGAATCTTAAGTCCAGATATGTTACTGAACTCATTCATGATATCCTTAATCATGTCACAATGCTGGTCATTAGCTTGAGTAAAAAGAAGAAGGTCATCTGCAAAGAAAAGATGGGAAATAGAGGGACTGTTTCTAGAGGCCTTGATCCCTTTCCACATACCAGTATCAACTTTATGAGTGATCATACTGGCTAGCCTCTCCATGCATAAAACAAAAAGATAGGGAGACAGGGGATCCCCTTGTCTTAGACCCTTCCCAGGGGCAAATTCCTCCAGGGTCACACCATTCAAAAGAATGGCAGACTTCACACTAGTGACACAGTTCATAATCAACTGAATCCAGTCCTGATTAAAATGAAACTCAATGAGAGTTTGTTTCAGAAAGGTCCATGAAATATTATCATAAGCCTTCTCAAGGTCAATCTTAATAATCATACCCCCAGTTTTGCCTTTTTTAAATCTCAAAGTATGCAAAATCTCTTGAGCAATGATAATGTTATCATTAGTGGTTCTGCCAGGGACAAAGCTATTCTGATTGGGACATATAATTTTATCAAGTAAAGGTCTAACTCTTCAGAATTCTATTTTTGGCTAATCGGAATAGCGCACAAGTTGACCAGATCTTAGAGGGACCTTATGCCCACCTCGTAGAACTGTGCATTTTGGATAGGGATCGCATGCAACGAGTACAGCATTTTTTCGCGTTCTTCAAGCATAAAGTGCCTTTGCTCCTGCTGTCCACCGAAGACGCAATCGACGATCACACTGTACTGTAATACCAAGACTAAAGCAGGAAAGAGTTCTGGCTACGATATGGGATTGTATCATAAAGAAGGTCGGGACGAAGACCCGTATTGTATATGAACCAATATACAAACCAACCAGCGGCGGAGGGGATGGACCTAACGCCTTCGAGACGCGGCAGGAGAAAAACCGAAACTTTATGCTTGAACCGGGCGAACAGAAAAAGGAAAGAGATTGAAGCGGGAAGAACTACGTCGAACTTAATTCAATAGCCATTGATATTGATACGTAGGCAGCCGGAAACTATTAAGGGACTGGTCCAGTTATTCGGAGGGAAAGGGAAGAGGTCAGACCCTGATCCGGTTGAACCGATCGATCGAAGGGCCTCATCTTAAATAAGGTGGACTTCAATTGACGCGATAAGGTGTTAGAAGCACAGCCTGACGGGCCAGGGTATGCCGATGGTTGGAGGGCTACTTAACATCATTCTCTAAGAAATCCGCCCCATGAGACCGTTGCACCCCTCACGCAACGTTAGAGGGCTGGGTCCCCTCCCAAGTCAAACAAAACGGAGGCTGGCAGGGAACGGATTCCTATGCCTTTTTCGCGGAAATCCCGAAACCCTCCTTACCTGAACCTATCGAGCTTGATTCTGGTCTTCGATACCATTCCGAAGTCTCCGAATTCTATTTTTATTGAGTAGGTGTTCAGCATGAGTGAAACGTGCAGACGAAGGGCTAGGTATGAGACAAACTATGAGCCTTGTCCCAAGCGCCGGGTGAATTGGCTAAGCGTGGCCCACTTCTGTGGTCGACGACACATCTAGCTCAGCTTGTGCTATGGCTAGCAAACAAAAGCGTTCTTTGGAGCGAAGTTCCTGTCTCCGAAGTGCTGCTATGCTCTTCGGTTGGTGCCTGCCTTCTTGGGGCTCACTGGAACCCCGTCCCTATTAAATCCTATGTATGGTTCATGCCTCCGGGGCTATAGGACTGTATAATAAAAGATTTGAGTCTTATGATCTCCGACTCCATAGTCTTCTGCGTGCCTTATTCCGCCCTCCATCTAAATCATCAGTGAGTCTTCCTTGCTACGAGGTTGACTGGTCCTCCGATACCCTGTCTTTTTTCTTCAGTCAGGTGATGTCTGGCTGCGTGGTTCATCCACTTCAATGAGTTACTTAGGGGCTCTACTCTACTTTAGAAAGAAAAGTGACTTGTTGGTGTTCAGTGGGCAGATTTAGCTTCTGAGCAGGGTGAAGAGAGCTCTAACAATCATGGCGATGAAGTGAATTAGGTTACCCCATTCAAGTGGGGGATCCCCCCTGACTTCCGAAGGTCGAGTTCAGCTTTATCACCCGATGCTCTTAAGCTAGTCTGGCTGGGATCGCCGTTTTCGAGAGAGATTTTCCAGCTTTGAGTGATTACACGGGTTCGTGCTAACATAACTCATTCGGGGGGAAAGGCTCCTTCTCTTTTCAAATCCTGTAGAGAATCATCTTCAGAAGAATTCATTGCGATATCGTCAGATTGGGTTGGTGTTCAGCATGACTCATTCAGCTCGAAACAGAAGGTTGGGATTGGCGATCTTTGGTCGAATTCGTTTTCTTCTGGATCTTTCGTTGTAACGACCCTTAGGAAGATCTTATTCTCTTCTCCAATCCCGTTGAGACTTGGAAGAATTGGGAGAGAAGGTTCCCTCTCAAACACATTCGAAGCAACGTTTGTTTGATCTCAAGTCAGCAAAAGAGCGAGTTTCGACGGTTGCGTGAAGGTACGGGTGGGTTCGTCTGGGGAAGGGCGGAGGGAAAGGGATAGGCTATAAAATAGTCCCATCCCAATCTCAAGAAACCTCTTCCCCTCACTCCATTAGTTAGTTGGTAGTCTGAACCTGCACAACGGGAAAGAACCGGTCTGTAACGGAAGCAAGCGATCCTGCCAGCACACCGTCAGGAAGGGGCAACTCATACGTATCAGCATGACGTTTGTGCCCTCTTCCCTTATCCGTAACAGCAGGAAAGAAAGCATTTGAAAGCGTAAACAACCCTATCTCCAACTGGCACAACAACCCGGCTGAAAAAAGCATAAAAGCAGGGAAGAAGATACACTCCCTTTCTTCCTATGTCTCGTTCGACATCATCTCATATCATAAAAGAGAAGAATGGTGGTTTCGATAATCAAATGGAGTAGCGATTAGTCGTATCAATCGCAATGGAAAGCCCGTGAACTACAATTGCCTCACAAAATTCTATTCCATAACCTGACTTTCGAAAGCCTTACCCTTCGAAAGTCTTTCTTTCATAGCCCGGCTTCTCCTTCATCGGATCCTTCTGTTCTGTAGACTAGGTCTTGAAGAACCTATTCTTTTGAGTCTTTATTCGGCCCTTCGCTCTAGTCATTACTGCTTTCTGGTCAGTATCAGCCCCTGGCATCTTTTCTTCTTATGAATCGTCAGTCACACAAAAGCAGGACTCTTTCCATCCCAACCGGAAACCGGCACCGGTCCATTGGCTGTAGGAACTGGATCCGATGAATCTCCTCGCCATCCTGCCAGCCCTAAGGACTCAGACTATAAAGCCGCACTCATCTCTTGAAAGGAATCCCCTCGAAAAACTCGCCAGAAGGTGCTCGGGCTTGAGAAGAACTTCCTGCCACGTCGGTTAGCTGGAATATGGACTCCACTGTACAAATCTAAAGCCTTAGCCTCTGACCGTCGCCTTCCCTTTGAAAGTCCTATGCCTTTATCAGTATCAGTCAGTCTATTTTCATAACCTTCCTTCAAACAAAAGGGCACAGGCACAACCATCACTGGCAACCCGCTCTGTATCGTATGAAGAATGGGCAACGGGCATTCCTGGAACAACTGGGACTGGAAAGGCAGTCAACTCACTCCGCATTACCTCGGGTCATTGGTCACAATCGAGTCAACTCTACTCACTGGTCTATGGAAACTAGCCCCTCTTCGGTCTATGATCACTGGTATTAAGAACGACGACGCTCTTTAAAACGCGCTATAACCGCATCTAATCAACTCAAGGCATCAAAGGTCCCTATCCAATTCGTCGTAAAAGTTCTAGCTCATTTTTAGCTATAAGCGTCGAGAGAACAGATGCTATTAAAGAGCGTTAAGCTCGTAACTCGTTCAACTCATATAAAGCGGAACGTTCCCGCTTCTCTCGAAGCTTCCCCTTCGACGTGCGGGCTATATTAGCTTTGCGAGTGAGATAGCTTTTTGAATCATTTGTCACTATAGGAATCGGCACCGGCACAACCTGAACCGTCACCTTCGTCCCTTACCCCTGACCTCTGGTCACTAATCTCCCCCGGTCTCTAAATTGACATTGACTTCTGCTCTGAAAAAGAAAAGAAGCCTCGCTCCCTTTTCTCTCTAAAACCAACACTGCTCTTGTTCTCTTCCGTCTTCGATCTCTTCGACCTCCGGTCCGCTATGCTCTTTGTAACTATATCTGGTAACTCGACGGAGATCCTCTTCTTTCCTCGCGGTTTCTTTCCGTTTGTCACTCTTTTTAGCAGCTGGAGCAGGAGGCAGGAATCTTGATATTTGAACAGGCTCTGACCTCTGTCCCGCTCCGTGGGCTTCTATACTCCCCGTAACCGAGGAAAGCAAGTGAATTGTCTAAGCGCTCTCCCCTCTTGGCTTTCCGGGAAAGCAAGGCAAGTCTTCTTTGGCGTTGGCGCTCAAGTGAAGTGAAAGAGAAAGGGGTAGTAAGAAGATAGTAAAGCGGCTTTGAAGCGAACGAAAGCTTGGTCTCGATCCCCGCCGCTCTTATGTCCAATCCAATCAAATATCCCAATCCCGCTTACCCCTACACCACTCACCACTAAACTTTGATTGAGTATACACCGCTCTTACAGGGGCAGGATAGCCCTATTCGAGTAAGGGAAGGCAGGCAAGGGCAAAATCAATTATGTGGTTGGTTCTGGGTCAAAGGACTAGAAGTTGAAGGCTCAACTGTGAGGATCAGAAAAGATTGGCTCAAACTGAGGTAGAGGACGCTACTGTGCTTGCCTCCTTCTGGCTCTTAATCTCGGGTAGGATTCTGATTTCCTGGTCCTGCCCTTTTTATTAACTCTTCTTCTTCTTCCGATTCGCTAAAGATGAAAGATTCGAAATGAGCTGCTAAACTTAAACTAAAAGAAGAGAAGAACTATCCAGGAGAAAGGCTGGCTCACGCTTGAGTGAGGAAAGCGTCTTGTAGTCTCAAAGACAAAGAGTGATGCAGTTGAAGAAGGCCGAAAGCCAGGCAATCTTAGGTTAAAGCGAGAAAAGGATTCTCTCTGCCTTCTACCCGGATTTCTTCCTTTCTCCTTACTAGGAAGTCCGTCAAGTGAGCAGTAGCGGGCATTGAGGCAGGAATGAAAGAAGTTCAAGCTCGACTCTTAAGGAGAAGAAGGAAGTAGAGGAGGGGCAGAGTGGAAACTCGAATGAAAGGAAGGCTCCAGCTCCAAGAAGGGTAGGAATGAAGTCAGACAAGAGGTCAATCGCGAGTGAACTATGAGTTCAATCTTTCCCTTGGCAAGTGTCAGGATTCAGGTCTTCCTCGCAAGAAGCTTGTTGAGAACTCAAGGAAAATCCCAATCTCATAAGTTATGTCCGAATCCCTGATGGTGTGTGAATCCGTAGTATCCTAATCTCAGAAACTGGCTCTCTTAAATTAAAACAGGCAGTGAGGTCAATGTCAAGCCTAAACGCCCTTCTTGCTAAAGTGAAAGTAAGGAAGAGAGGGACAGGGACACCTTTAAGTGAATTGAAAGCAAGGGAAAGGAGAGAGATAGGAGAGAATGGTATGATAAATAAGATAGGAATGACCGATCGCTTTAAGATTCTAATGAACTCAACTATGCTAGGAAGAGACCCCTCATAAGATAGCCTTTCCATTTTCCATAGTTTATGTGTAAGCTCGGTACTAAGATAAGCCACTAAGCGATTTCGACCATTACCTACTAAAGATGCTGCTTGCTCTTTTCTGGGAGCTGGTAACGGATAGGGCTTTTGGGCGATTTCCCCCAGGATCCTTAGAATTAGAAGGTCTTCCGAAAGCCAAGTCCTACCTTTCATGGCGCAATCAAACTTTTCCCTCCATAGCCGAGAGAGTCTCCTTCTGCCCCCCTATTCTCGTCTAAGGCTTTGGATTTGCCTAAGATCTTTGGAATTCATCTCTTTCTTTCTGTTCTTGAATAGGCACTTCACACTCAAAGTGAATAGCAAATACGCTCTTGCATCTTAGCTTTCTCGGTCAAGCGATTGGTCATTGAGCGAGGATTGGGCATCTGCGGCTACCCCCTGAAATCAATTAATTTCACTTTCTCTCCTTCTTACTTTATGACTTTCAAGTACAATTATGCCGGGACTCTTAGTTGATGGCCTTTTGGGCTAAAAAGAAAGTCTTTTCATGCGAGCCAAAAAAGACGGGCTTTGGGCAAGAAAGAGTCTTGAAATGGTGATTGTCCGATAGTAAGGATTGGAATTGGGCACCCTTTGTCTCCTAAGATTGATTGTCCGCCATCTCCCCTCTTCTCAAAGCGAATCGGATAGTGGATCAAAGAGGAGACTTCAAAGAGATAGAATATAAAGAGAAAGGTTTGGAACCCCTTTTCGAAGCCTAAAAAGAAAGAACCGCTAAAGACGAACTACGGACCCGACAGGCTTTTCTTTTTTGTTTGAATCCGTTTGCGTCCTCCCCTATAAGAGTCAGGCCTTTCGCAACCAACCTCTCTTTCTTCCTCTCTACTTGATCTTGATTCGCTTTCGAGTCTAAGCTGGGATCGCTAGCCAACCTTTCGTAAACTCCTCTCTCTCTGTCCTTCACGTCTTTTATGAACTACTCCTTCGGACCCTTGCTGTTGGCTACCTTCCTTTCTTCGAGCTAGCCCTATTTAAGTTTTAAGTAAGGCATTGGGTGATCTCCTCCTCCTTCTTCCTTTCTGTCTTGTCTTTCCCGCTTCTTTCGATCTCTCTTTTCTTTCCAGTCTCATTCTTCTCTTCTTCAATGCTTTTCCGGTTAGAGAGCTATGAAGCTAACCTTCTTCTTATTATAAGGTAAGGGGGGAAACTTCTTATTACGAAAAGGAGAAAGTTGAAGCGAAAGCTCGCTCTCCCGGTGGTCGAGCCAATTTTCACTTCCTCCAGCCCCTAGACTCGTTACGTTTAACGACTTCACTCGTTGGTCCTAACCTGTCTTCAAACCCATCACCCCAAGCCTTCTCTCCTACTTCTATTAGTGGGGAATGACGA
>JAOTRH010034519.1:17500-20733 GCA_034768845.1 Heliamphora exappendiculata
TGTCTATATCAGAATAACCTAGCTCCAAGGATGCCTCTTCGAATAATTTCTTATTTTTCTTTTGTTTTTGTATTTTATATTCGAATTAGGACTTCCGCTATCTTGCCCCATCATCTATCTTCTATCCTGCGCCTAAGTAGTTGAAGGGGCCAAGCAAGTTGCATAATCGTTTTGGCTTTCTGATTAGACTTCGCTAGCATTCCCTTTCTCTGACTTTTCTTTCCTTAGCTTCTATAAACGAAAAAGAAAGAGCTCTAGAAGTCTTGTATTGAAAAAGGCGGTCTTCTCTCATCTCTGAATTTCGAAATGTAGAATCGTGAGACTCGAAAAAGATAGAAAAAGAGGGTGGCGTCGGAAAGGAAGAAGGGGCAAGAAATGGGCTAAAAAGGCGGATTCCCTACGTGCCTTGCCTAATTCTAATAGGGAGCTCCCAAAGCGGTCTAAAATAAGGATTGCACTCTACTCTCTTTCGGAATCGTATCTAATCAACTGTATTCGCTGGAAGTGGGATAAGCCTCTAAGCTAATATGATTGCATAAAGGAGTCGTAGAAGACCTTGAATCCACGCCCCGCTAAGGCAGATCATCGGTATAGAAAAGGGCTTAGATCAATGAAAGTCGATGGTTTTGCACCTAACCTAGAATGAATGAAATAGAAAAGTCTGTCTGATACTAGACGAAATGAAGAGAGAGTCCGATAAAGCAGCCAACCCGCAGGGACTTCTTACTTATTAGTAGACTCAAGCGAATGACCCAAGAGTTAGTTCTTATACAACTAAGAGAACTTGAAGGAATACTTAAAGATAAAGAAAGAACAATCTCAGTCCTTGCTCTACTAGCCCCATCGCCTAGCTAGAGGAAAGAGAGAACTCAGGGAGGCTTAGAGTTAGAGGCCTTAGTCAACTACCAGTACAGTAAGGAAGGAAAGCCACATATCTAGTAAATCAAGGGAGAATTTGACTCGAAAGCTAAGGAAAGAAAGCGAAAGTTTGGACTCTCAAGCTCGAGAGAGCGATAGTGAAAGAGAGGAGTCAATCCCCCCGAGAAAGAAAGTCAGACCTTTATGCGACATGCGACTTTCTCTAATGCCAAAAAGAAGTGACTATGAACGGTAGTTCAGAAAAGACATGAAAATAGTAGGACAAGTGCCTCACAGCCTCCCGAAAGACAGAATGAAATAGGATGAATCAAGAAGCTTTTGGTGCCGCCCTCCTTCTTAGCGGATTGAAGACTTGATTTAAGAAGAGATCTTTCTAGCGATTCAGTTCCTATAAGGTTTGGAAGTCCTTTTCGAAGCCTAAAAAGAAAAGAACTGCTAAATTGAAAGGATCGGACCAGACAGGCAAGGTTTTGTGAATCAGTTTAGTTTGCGTACTCACTTGATCTTGATTCGCTTTCTCACCCGTTACCGGAAATGCATTCTGCCTTCGTTTGCACATGGTATCAGAGCAAGAAGCTTTCTGGGAATCCGATTCTCTGCCTTTTCTTTTCTGCCGCAATCATGACAGCAAAGAGCTCAAGCGGCATCCCAGCATCAGGTATGGCTGAAGATAGATTGATCCCTTTCTTTTTGCATCATTCGGATCATCCGGGTCTTGCACTTCTTTCTCAGCCGCTCACCAGCGAGAACTAGAGTAGATGGAGCCGGTCCATGATAATGTCTCTCACGGCTATAAGAAGAAAATGGCTTTTCTTGACGGGACTATTAATAAGAGACCTGTCGATCCTTCTGATCCAAGTTCTTTACCTTGGAAAGGCTGCAATACCATTCTTTTTTCATGGCCTCTCAATTCCCTTTCTAAAGAGATTGCGGGTAGCATCATTTATGCTGATTCTCTTCTTGGTAGGATCTCATTCTCAACTAAATGCTCCTCGCTCAGATTCAAGGAGACATCTCGAATCTTCAACAAGAGTCAAAATCAGTTGCCACTTCTTTCACTGAGTGAAAATCACTATGGGATGAACTCAATCACTCTCGTCCTATATCAATATGTACTTGTGGTGCAGTGAAATCTTTGAGTGAGTCTATGCAGCAGGATCAGATTATGAACTTTCTAATGGGACTCAATGATTCATATGCGGCTGTACGTGGTCAGATCCTTTTGATGGATCCACTGCCGGACTTGAGTTGAGGGATCGGCTTTTCTCTCTTGTCTTGCAAGAAGAAGGTCAAGGAGAAGTGGCTGCAAGGAAGCCCTCACAACTACCCGATTCGGCTGCCTTTATTTTATGGCCAAGAGTGGAATTAAGACTAATATAAGATCCGCGAGAAGGATTTGCATTTTCAAAAGAAGAAGGAACCACTCAAAGGTGATCGACCCACATGTGACCACTGTAGATGGATCGGCCACACAAAAGAAAAATTTTAGAAGATTCATGCTTATCCTCCTGGTCATCGTTTACTTTAGGAGGAAATCAGTCTGCAGCTTCTCAAGTAGCCTCTTCAAGTGAAGTGAGAAAGACGTCTCCAACCTCAATTCCCATTTACACAAGCACAATGCAAGCAGCTCCTTGATTTGCTTAAGAGTTCTCATTCCCTTGCTAATCAAGCAGGTTTTTCACAGCCGCACTTTCGGGTACTTCACTTAGTCTCACTTCAGTTCATTCATCAGTACCTTGGATTTTGGATAGGATAGGGGTGCCACCGATCACATGCTTTGCTCACTTTCTCTCTTCTTGTCTTCCATGACTTCTGTTGATCAATGTCCAATTGCCTAATGGATCTAGTGTACCGATTTCTCACATTCTTCTTTTGACTATGAGCACAGGTGAGGGCAGGATGCAAGACGGATCGAAGGAGGAAGGTGAATAAGCAACTATGGTCTATAGCCAAAAGGGTCCGGGCCCCCCATGGTGTCCGCCCCTTCTTAGGCTCAGAGCCGGTAGAATCGTAGCAGCCAAGGAAAGGGTGTTGACCGGGCAAAAGCATAAGCAAGAAGAGAAGCAAGAGAGAAAGGCAAAAAGAAGAAAGAATCAATAGCAATCAGTCCTCCCTGTACCCAGAACCAGAGGTACCAAAACTCTATCAATGACAGTCGCTTTTTCCGAAAAAGTCACAAACCTGCGAAAAAAGGCTCTTCTTGTGCCTTCTGTACACCTGATGGGCTCTGTCTCGGTCTTGCGACCGTACTCCCCAGGGTTCACCGCGGTCATGAAGAAGAGCGGCATACCGGAAAGGAAGCCCTTCTGAAGGTTCTAGGAGAGGCCCCCTAGAGTGAACACACTTTGCTGAGG
>JAOTRH010034530.1:0-20733 GCA_034768845.1 Heliamphora exappendiculata
GATAGTTTGCCCCACTGCCAAGTGGGGCAGCGAGGGTTATGTGCGTCATGTTGTTTATGTTGTTTTCTGTTATGTTGTTAAGAGTCGCCTCAATGGCAACCCAATCTAGCTGACTGCAAATTTCAATTTCTCGATTTAAAGGGACAACTGAACTGTGTGTAACTCAGTGTCATCACTGTGTAGATAAAATCTCATATCCATTCCTCTGATAGTACAGTGATACCTGTAGTGTTATTAGGTTAAACTATATTTTTAATGGTTCTTATACATTAAAATTCAAGTGGAGTATAACATGATACTCTTAATAAAAATCACTTATATGAGTGAGAATGGACCACTTCTATGAAAATGTTAAGACTACATTATCTAACTGCACTCATGAAACTAGGATTTGCCCAGAGCCAAAATGGGCACAACCGTAAAAATCTAGTTGTGTTTAGAAGAATTTTATGTGAATTCTATTATCTTGACCTATACAAACGACTAAGTAATTCAATGCATCGCGTCTACTGATTAGCGAGTAAGTCCGATAATTTTTACAAGAGAAGATTCAAAACCAAAAGCTACTGATCCTATGTAGAATTTTTCTTATTGAATTTTTTTTGTGTCTGCATCTTGTTGTATTTCTTTTTTGTTAAATTCCATTCACGTGGGAGATTGTTGAAAAAAGTGAGTTTTGAATTGATTAGAACATAATTTTTCACTAACTTTGAAACTAAATATATTTGAATTAGATTAATCTTTTTAGATGATTTTAAGTTCTAATTAGTTTATCTTCATAAGTAGTGTAATCATGGACTTTATGACATTCAAAACTATTTATGAATAAATAAAAAATTAACTTCAAAAGTGTGTTATTGAAATTGATAAAATATTGATAACTTAACTCAATCTCACATTGCTTGGGAGATAAAAAGTTAATGAGCATATAAAGCTCAAGTTAGAATTTGGATTTGAGCCCCAAATAGTACCAAGTTTTGTGGAAGGAGAATGACCTATATAAAGGTGGGTTTGATCCAAACCTCATGTGCGCGCCACTGTCACCTAGCCGGCCAATCGTGCCGTGTCAAGCCATGTTCGGGTTCGTGGATCGCATGTTGTGAGTTTGGTCGGATCAACCCTTATTATTTTACAAAAAAATTATTTAATTAAAATTTTAAATTTAAATTATTTAAATTTTAAGTTATCAATTTTGTTAAGTTGATGATTGGGGTAAAAAAAAAATAAGGTTGCCATTCAAGGCTATGAAGAGTATTCAAAATTTAACTTAGAATACTTAGAATTAAGCTCTTATTGTCATTCCCATGTCTAACCGAACAACAATTAACATTTTTTTTAATAATATTTTAAAAATATACTTTTGTATTGATATTTGAACCAATAATTTTCCTTACAAGGGGTGAACTCAATAATGAGATTCACTTGGTGGTAGTGTCTCTGTGTCCGTGTGTGTGTGTGTGGTGCTTGAATTACTGAGATTGATTTGTCCTTTGTCAATTTGATTCAATCGATTTCTAGGGCCTGACACAAAACTGCGTTATTATTGTATCTGACTCTCTCGATCGATCTCGATCATCTCCTCAGTCCTGCGGCCTGCCTCCCACTTTTCCGGTCATAACCAAAACCCGCACTACCTCTCCCTCCTCCGCTACCCAACAAATACCTCTGCCTTGACTTCCATACGTACATATATATATATATATATATATATATATATATATAAGAAGAAAAATTATTCACCTTTTGTCCTTTGCTTTGTATTCTCCAGTCATCATCAGATCCTTATCCGGCACCATTGTCAGACTTTCTGGCACTTTTCACCCTCGCCAGATCTTTTCAACCATTATATATATATATATATATATATATGTGTGTGTGTGTGTGTGCGCGCGCGCGCGCGTACGAAGGTGGAAGCTCTTTGGGATTGATGTACAACTTACGAGTGATCTGTTTCAGGCCAGCAAATCAAAGTCTGGAAACCTTCCAAATTCACATATGATTATTATTCGAGAAATTCAATCTGAGATCAAGAATCAGGTCGGCTTTTACGGCAGAGGAAGAGGTTAATCCGGTGAGATTGCCGCCGAGCACGGCGGAGGTTTCCTCCGCGGCGGGGGTATCTATTTTGGTTTACGCGGCGTAGCAGAGGTGGCGGGAAAATGGAAAGTTTAAACGGCGGAGGTTTCCTCCGCGTCCGGGGCAGGTATTTTGGTGCACACGGCGGAGCAGAGGTGGTGGAAAAACGGAAAGTTTACAGGTCAGCAGTGATTGAATAAATGAGAGAGAGAGAGAGAGAGAGAGAGAGAGAGAGAGAGAGAGAGTGCACAACACAAAAATATCAGAAGCTGAATTGACTGCACAAGTAGTGCAAAGCCGAAAGCGATTTGGTATGTCAAAAAAATTGAATTTTCTGTTTGGTAATAACTCCGAACTGCCTATTTATTAGGGATATTTCACCGACCTGCTCTTCCAACTTCCATATATTAATTACAGATTACAGATGTATAAATATAGAAACAGAGAGCGATAGTTGACCTTTTAAGTAGCTAGGGTTTGTTTATTGCTCTCTCTCTCTCTCTCTCTCTCTCTCTAAACCTTCTTCTCTATCTCTCTCTCAGTCTCTGTAGTCTGTACAAAGTGAATCGAACGGTATTTATTTTATTCACATCTTCTTGGCGGCTGAGCTTTGATTTGTTCTTTTATCATCATTTTAATTCCACTCCTCTCCATGTCTCTTTTTATTCATCACTCCATAACCAAACTAAGGCTCCCTGAGTTATCTATATTTACATATATCTTTATGTAGTTTTCTCTCTGTCTCTCTCTCTCTCTGGTTCTGATGTTCGGATCATGATATTGATCTTCTTGTAATCTTATCTGATGATCTATTTGTATCCGCTCAAGGCTGTGGTGATCTTCTAGCGTTTTTAATCTCTGTATTTTTTTCTGAGTTTGTGCACGTTTTTTTGCCTTTCATGTTTGTGGATTGCAATTAGCCAATTATTATTTGCTTAATTAATTTTGTTTGGCAGTGAAAATGCAAATTGAGGTCCTCTGAAGAACTAGGACGAGAACAGGGGAACAGCGTTGTTACTTTTTGCTGAGTGAACAGGTACTGTTATTTGTTGTTTTGTGGATTGTATTTATAAAATAAAATAAAATTTACAAGCCTTTCTTTTTGTACCTTTTTGGCTTTTTGAGGATTGTTATGATCGAAATTGATGGGATCTGCCAATCAATATCTCTCAGATTCTATAATTTTGGTGTTTCACCAAATTTACATGTGAGGTTGTGGGGGCAACCGTTTGGGGGTAAAATCTAGATTTAAAAAGGTTAGATTTGCAGAGAGCTTGTAGACAAAAATAAAAGGACGACGAAAATAAAAAGAGGCAGTGGGATTGCTGCAAAAAGAGATCATTTTTAGGCTTTTGATTAAGAAATTGTGCTGGTTTTTTAGTGGCTCAAGGTTTTTGTGACAGTTTTTGAAATATGCTACTTTTCTGTTGCCTTTTTCTTTTCCTATTGCTAGAATGGAAAATTTCATATAGATATGCCAAAATTTGTGAAATTCACTCATTATTATTATTTTTATCTGGTTTTCCATCATGCAAGAAAATCGATACATCCTTATTGTTTTGTGGCTGGGGTCCTGGAGCAGGGTGTTGAAACCCAGATCTTGTGAGTGGGTTATCTACAAACCTACCATGCCGCCAATTAGTGACTTACTATTTACTGTATTTATGTTGGGCCTTAGTTTTGTATTGATGAAACCCATCAAGGCACGTTTGATTTTTGGATTAATTTTGACGAGCATTTAAAAAGTTGAGGTTTGAGTGAGGATGGGGAAGACAAGTAGTACCATAGGATAATGAACAGGATTGTGTATATTATAGAATTAATTGTACTATGTATGGTTATATAAAGATAAAAGAATGGCATAAAGGGGAGATGGTTATTTTTGACCATTGGATAGTGAGAGAAGATAATTTGGAGGGGAGAGATTAGGTAATATCAAAGAAAAACATGGTATTGGATAATCTCCCATTAATCCCCCATATTCTGGACTAAAATATAACTCAATTTGCGCACTAAACGACAGATTAAGGAGGATTAGGGGACATGTTCTGTAATTCCAATTTACCCGGATTTAATCCAGTAAACAAACAACCCTCAGTGAATAACAATAGGTAGCCTGTATCGCCACACCTTTAAGATTGGCCATAGTTCTTTTTTATTTGCTTATTTCTTTAATGGCTAAAAGCAAAATGACAGTGACAAAAGATTACAGTTCTTTTCTGTGGCTGGATGGTTGAGGCTACTTTTTTTTTCTCCCTAAGAAAAAGTGATTGGTTTCTATGGTTTGTTAAGTGAGCTTAAATAATAAATCTGCTCATTCCACCACTGTAGTGTATTATGTAGTCTGTTCTTCCTTTGAGTTAATCACAATTTGCCTAATGTTTGAAAATTGCTTATTTACCTAAAGTCCTGTTCATTTGATAGGCGAGCTCCTTGACTCGGTATAATTCTCCCACATTGTGGATGGTTGCTTCGCAGCTGTTACGGATTCTCAAAACCCTCCCACCTAGTGTAAACCATGAAACCTGGTAATGCTACAACGTTTGTATTTACTTTCAATCCTGCTGCTTTGAGTTTCAACAACCATACATGAATACATATATAGCCACTTTGGGCTGGATGGCATATTCTTTTTATTGTTCTGTAACAAGCTTCCATCTGATATTTCCCCCCTTTTCCGGGTGCAGCAATTACTTGATTTCTGAATAAACAATTGATTCTTCTAGTTCATTTAAATATAAAATTTAAATCTACATGTAATACTTTTCAAATTTCCATGCATGCGGAAGTTCAAGTTTTTATGCATTTCAATGGAAAATGGAGATTTTTTTAATGTCAGTATTTGCAAGCATTGAAACTTATAATTGTACGTGCAGATAGCGATCCTCTGTTTTGTGATTCAACTCTTGTCTGTAAGCATGATTCTAAACCATTTGAATACAGCAACAGTGCTTTTGACACAGCCGAGCTGGAGGCTGTCATGAAGGGAAATCAAAATGGGGCCTTGAGTGATCTAAACAACTACGAGAATGATGCAGCTCGGTTCGCTCCTGATATCAGCGTGAAAGATGAATATCTTAAAACACCAGAACTTGAATGTACCATGGTTGTGGAAGATTCCACCAATGGCAATGAAAATGACCTCAATGGTTCTGTTGCCCCATGTACCATTTCTTCCAGCAAAATGGAATTGTTTGAGAGGGATGGGGGGTTATTTTCTGACAAGAATGATAGTGAAAATGAAGTTAGAAATGAAAATGAATTCAGAGACTCTGTTGCCCTATGTACCACTCCTTTTAGCAAAATGGAATTGTTTGAGGAGACATATCTATATACCGACAAGGCCGTCATGGAATGTGAACTGCCAGAGTTGATGGTTTGTTACAAAGAGAACACTTGCCATGTTGTCAAGGACATTTGCATTGATGAGGGAGTCCCTTCCAAGGACAAGGTTTTGGTTGAGTGTGGAAAAGACAAGGGTATTTGCACAATCCTTCCTTCAGATGGAACTAAAAATGGTGGTATGACCGGAGGAGGAGAGGAAATTGAGATGCTTAGTGTCAATGGGTCAAAATCTTCATGTGAAACCACTCCTCACGAAGTTGACACTTATGAACGTGGGAACAAAGAAAAACTCTTCCCTGAACTGCATATTTTAGATGCATTGAGGTCTTCGGCAGAAAATGGTTTTGACAATGATATTAGTAACGGTGACGGTGGTGGATCCCTGGTTCCAGCACAGATGGATGAAACAAATAATAATGCAACTGACGAGATAGCAGATGATGCCTTAAGAGAGGAAGCTGTGACAGATGGTATGGCTTCAGCACAAAAGTTCGGTAGACAAAAAACTCTTAAATCACTCCTCGAGTCTCCTGATTGTGACGACAATGAAGTTGAACTACAGTCTGCTCAGGTTTTATCTTCTATACATGAGATGTTGTATTAACTAAGGCAGCTTGAGAAATAAGTTCATCTCAGGATGGCAGGATGATCTCTCTGCAACAAATTTTATTGTCTTTATTGAAATTAAGCTATCTTTTATTTTTCCTGAGAATATGTCTAGAAATTGACATCAAGGTTGTGACGAGCAATCCATTAGTTGCAACACTTTAGTGACAGTCAATGGACCACTCTTAGGGAGAAATTACATAACTATAATGCATTTGTATGATAAAATGACTAATTTGATTAGTTGGTCTTCCTTATTTGGAGGAAAAAATGAGAAACATGAAAAGGCCTCTTGCTGTAATTTAGATCTTAACTATTGATGATGACAAGAATTTTTGAACGCACGAGGGTGAGTTTGCATATCCTGGCACTTCTACTAGATTGTAATTGTTTGAATTGCAGATCCTGTGTTCTAAAGAAACGAGTGAAAGCCATGCTGTGGTTGCAGCACCTGAAGAATCAAATGAGAGCAGCCCTGGAAACGACCTGTCTTACAATAGCAGGGTGGAGAATGCAACAACCACTTTTAATTTCGACTCTTCTAAACCTGCAGCTAGTGGCGAAGATGAGAATCCTGGTGATGTTGGAAACGACCTGTCTTACAATAGCAGGGTGGAGAATGCAACAACCACTTTTAATTTCGACTCTTCTAAACCTGCAGCTAGTGGCGAAGATGAGAATCCTGGTGATGTTGATCATGAACAACCCTTCAAGATCGATGTTGAGCCTAGAAATGAGGATGGAATTTCTGCTAGTTTGGCAGTTGCAAGTGAAGTTCAACACAGTCCGGGCGAGTCAAGTTTCTCCATTGCAGGCCCTGTGTCGGGGCTAATAACTTACTCGGGGCCAATAGCTTTTTCTGGTAGTGTCTCACTTCGATCAGATAGCAGCACAACCAGCACCCGATCTTTTGCCTTCCCCATGTAAATTTCCCATCAAAAGTGTTCCTGCAGCTTTTCTTCTTTTTCTTCTTCTTTTTTTCCCCCTTTCTCATTCAATAGCACAATCATTACTCACATTTTGATACTTGTGTGTGTTGTTTCGTTTTTCACAGATTACAGTCAGAATGGAACAGCAGTCCAGTAAGAATGGCAAAAGCTGATAGAAGACATTACCGAAGACACAAGGGTTGGAGGCACGGCCTTCTTTGCTGTAGATTCTAAATGGTTCTATTCATTCATAATTTCTGAGGTTAACTATGTATGCCATAAGAATTTCACAATATGGCCCGAGCGTCGTATATATACATCTCGATCTTTTCTTAGGCTTGTTGTGTCAATGTGCAGTAGAATAGTGTCATGCTTTTGAGTTATGGGTTGAAGCATGCAACAGATTTTAGGTTCAGTTTCAGATTCTGATGATAATAGTGTCTTAAATTTTAGGTTTTTTCCTTGATTTACTTGCATTCACTTGGAAATCTAAGGTATGGTTTCATTTTGAAGTGATTCATTGACCAATATAGAAAAGGATTAAATTTGTCTGCTGTGGCCCACACTGAGTTAAATTTATGATCCAAATTGTTTTTCTTTGTAAATCATACTTTGTAGATTATTCATGCAAAAAATCAAATTTATCGAATATTGTTACGTGTCTGAACCAATTACATTTGTCTTAATAAAATTAACAAACCACGCAGTTCATCTTTTTTAAAACATGATTTGTTCAGGCACTTAATAATATTTGGTTAACTTGATTATTTACATAAATGATCCATACACCAAATTGTTTAATTCGTCAAAGTAAGACCCAACATGAGCTTGACGGATCCCAACAGCACCCTGCTATTGAAAATCCCAACACCAGACAAGCCATTTCCTATAGAAAATGTCTCTTTTAAGTTATTCATGCATGAAACTAGTTGCATTGTAAAACTTTTTGCGATTGAATGGTCTAAATCTCTGTTAAAGTTCATTTTACATTTACCGAGCCTCAGCTTGTTTCAGTGAGAAGCAAGAAATGACCCTTGTTGGTAGTGTAAGCGTTTAACTAGGCTTTTCAATTAGGGCCTGCTGCCATTGCTAGTGGACCTTTTTCAATTGTCGCCCTTTTGTTAAGTAAATGGGGACTTGTGAATATGACTCGGGTTTTTTCGTCCCACTTAATGCAAAACCCCCTAATATTGGCTAGTCGATAAAGACACTCTCTTATGCATGTTATGTTCATGTTTTAGAGTGAGTGTTTTGAGCAAGTTTGTCCCAAGTGTGGAATTTTTTTTAAAATATCACCCAGAATGACATTCCATATATTGGACACATACAAACAATGGAATAAAGAGAGCTGAAATATTACATTCTGCCTCTTCATGTTATTCATCAATTTTTGCAATCTCTATATAAATAGTAATGAATCGTACACAAATGTATAACTCAAATATTGTCTGCTACCCGTCGCATAAAAAATCAATCTATTCAAATTTAGGCATAAAGTGGGACACATAATAGGAATTATGTGCTATAATACTGTACTGGTTGAACTGGGTCGTGAATAAGATATTTTGGTCCAATTTAATCCTTTCATTTAAGTATGTCAAATATCATGAAAATATTTGAAACACAGAAATTCTACCACAAAAGTTACAAAAAATCTATCATGACCATCCACATGTATTGGAACCCGTAAGTGTTGTGAGTTTTACATGCATATGAGTGGCCAGAATGCATTTGTTGTAATTAATTTTTATGTATATAGTATTACAGTATATTATAGTGCTAACCAGTGTAACTTCCCATGTCTTGACGTACCCAAAAGGAGAAAGCAAAGAGAATGAAAGGGGATTCCGCTAGGCTTGTTTGTCCATCCTGCTTGTTTGTTATACAAATTTGTCTTCTCAAACTATTAATTTTGCATTTGTTTTGCGTAGGTGAATTAGATAATTTGATAAATTTCAGATTATTAGTACTAGATTTTTGGTATTAATAATATCATCACTCCTAGTATTATTAGTATCTAATAGTTAATAATCTCTCTATAATATTTATCATGTTACTATAATCAAACATGAATTAATTTTTTTACTGTATCCATGATCTTCCAGTATAAAAAAAATGAATGTTTTCTGTCCTATGCAATCTAAATTATCAAACAAGCCCTAAAATTTCTATTTAATAAAGTTTTAATTGTTTGGGTTAGTCAATAATTGGGGAATTCATGTTGGGACACACGCAAACAATGGAATCGCCTGTCCATCCTTCTACTTAAAAGGTAGCCTCCACAGTTTGGGTTGGGAAAATGTCTGGCATTTCGAAAAAACACAAATTCAACGGAGCAACAATTCTCTGTCATGAAAACTACATGTTTATTTGTCCAAATATATTGAAGTTCATTAAATTATGTAAAACTCTCGCGATACAAATTTCAAAACATATCCGCCATTCAATATTTTTCAATGCATTAATCAATAGAACAAATTATCCATTACCTAACTCAACGATTCTTCATTTATTTATTTGTGTTAGTTACTCAATAAATTTCACATACTAGCTAGAATCATTATTGAACATGTATTCACTTTATCTGAATTTTCACCTTAGTTTGGTAGGTGAAGATATATATATATATATATATATATATATCGAATTAGTTTAAGTACATTTCAACTAATTTCAGAAAAATCAATTGATTGACCACTAGCTAGCAACTAGCAAGAGGCGCAATGAAAATTGAAGTTTTGTCTCATATGAATTAGCTGAAAAAATAAATAGCACTTAAAAAAATTTGATAATAAGGTGATAGGTTAAGTTATTCTTAAGAGTGCTGCTACAATTATCGAAAATTTTTATTGAAAATTTTTACCGAAAAATTTTCAACTTCACATGGTGGAAATTCATCCAAATCACCCGATCGACCCACGCAATGGCTTCTGCTCCCAAACCAAATTCTTCTTCAGCCTCCGACAAACCGTTCCTCTCCCTTCCCCTTCCCAACCCCTCTCTCACCGACTACACGCTCTCTCTCCTCTACCACTCCTCCACTGCCAACGCTTTTTCCCTGGATACCACCACTTTCATCATCGACTCCGCCACTGACATTAGCCTCACCTACTCCGATTTCCTCCGCCGAACCAAATCCTTTTCCATCTCTCTCCAAAACCAATTCCCTGCTCTGTCGAAAACTAATGTCGCATTCATCATCGTGCCGACGTCTATTCAAATTCCAATCATATACTTCTCTCTTATGTCAATCGATGTTACCATATCTCCAGCCAATCCCCTCGCGTCGGCGTCAGAGATATCGCTCATGGTTCGAGTTAGCAAACCGCCTTCGCTACCTCATCAGCCGCACCTGTGAGAACATTCTCAGTTGTTGACTCTGAGAATGTTCTCATTATTTTTCATTTTGAATGCAATTAATTTATTATTTTGATTTTTTTATATATTTTTATAATCGAAATTATTTATTATGTAATATTTATTAAGTAGATTATTTTTATAAAATTTAAATTAATTAGATATTAATAACTTTGTGAGTAGATCATATTTGTTGAAATATAAATGTGGTAATATAATTTTACAAAAAATAATGATAAATAAAAACAATTAAAACATGTAACTAAAAATATTCAATTAACTTAATTTTTTATGTTATTAATAAAATTAATAAATACTACAAAATAAACGATGTTATCATAAAAATATATTTTAAAAAAATACAATATATAAATTTTTTTTATCCTTAATCAAAGCATATAAATATTTATTCTAAAATTCGATAAAATATTTAGATAAAAATTTTAGGGAGAAATAGCTTTTCCCTATTCTTAAACAGGAACCTAGTGGCCAAACCTGGTAGATAACAAAATCAACCCAAATGGCTTGGAGTCTCCTCAAGAGGAAGTATAATTATGGATTTTCCGTACTTCAGTTTTGGAACTCTGCATTTTGTGCTTCGTGAATGCTCTCTCTCTATCTCTCCCTCTCTCTCCTTCTTCTCGTTTCCCTCGATTGCTATAAGTTCCAATCAACGCCTGCATAACAAAATCAACCAGCAGGAGTGGCTTGGAAGTATCTTCCCACAATGGAGCTCATAGTCATCCTCACTACTGTACTATGTATTAGTCTCTCTGTTATGCTTACACCTTCTGCCTCTCAACCAATTCTGGTGCAATCATCCCATCATCAAGGTAATTAATGGCTCTCTCCCTCACCCTCTCTCTCTCCATCTTTATATATATATATATATATATATATGAGTAATAATGTAGCTCTAGAGCACCATGTTCTTAGGATCGATCTAAATCTAGCACACGAGACAAACAAAAAAATAAAAAACACAATATTTATTATTAGTTGTCTCTCAACTCAACTTATATTATCTCTCAATCCCCCTAATAACTTTTCAACTTTTTTATTTTTATTTTCTATAAATAGATTACATTTTTATTAAAGTAAAGAAAGATAATAGAACAATTTAAGAGATTATTGAGAGGAGAGAGATATATAGTTGAGTAGAAAAAAAGTACCACAGAGATATTAGGAGATATTACGACCGAAAAGAGTTGAGTTGAGACATAACTCCTCTTCTTTCATTGTATTTTTTTGTTCATAGAAAAATTATTTTCTTTTCACCTAACGTATGATACATATTCTAATCACGTAAAATATTATATTTTTTATTTTTGTTTCTGTTTAGCATTAATTGCATGGTGCTCCTATCTAATTATATAGCAAAAAACATTTTAAATGAAATATTAGCGCCACTTTTATTGTGTACGTTGGTCCACCTTTAACTACTCTTATGTTAACGTGGTAGCGCCAACAAATAAAAATGTTTCTCATGGATTCATAAATCATAACTTTCAAATTTGTGCAGGCCAACGGCTCCCGGCTTCAGTTCTAAGAACACTGCCGAGGAAACTCAGACTTATTGAGGAGGCAGCAACTGTACGTGCAAATTAATTCTCTCATACTTTTGTTTACCATCTTCTGCAGATCAGAAGAACTAGAAAACTAATTCACTAATTGGCATTATTCTATTCTAAAATTTTCTGATCTTCATTTTTAGTACTTAATTTGCTGTAAAAACAGGTGAATGCTGATGCTAATGGAGGCAAAGAGTTATATCCAAGCAATAACAAGCTGAAGGGATCAGCTTTGTCAGGTGATAATTCTATGAAATTTTGTTCGATATCATCTCATTATTTTAAAATCCCACCTCATTATTTTAAAATCCCACGAAAACGATCTAGTTCCACAAATGGATAACCATTTTTCTTTATTTTTCCTACACCGATCAATCGGAGAAGCAAGTAGCAGTTACAATGTAGTTTTCATATTGTCACTTTATATTAATTATGTTTCACATTGTGAGGAAATATTTCCAAACACTATGTAACTTTATAACATGCAATTTTTTCCTTGCATTATGTGCTCGAAATCTCATCTTAATTAGTAAAAGTAGTCAATTTGCGGGCGGTGGTGGTGGTGACAGCGGCAGTGAAGGTATTATTTATGATCTAAGCCGATGGTAGTTACCATCCATGTAATTTTTGGAATTAATTTTTTTAGAGATTAATCAAGTGCATAAGTTGACTTGAATACCACAAATTTTTTTTAAAAATGTTAAGTACTCCTTAGCGGTAGTTCTTATTAGTGATGGCTAGAAGAAGAAGAGGTTATTAGATTATGAGGATATTTGACAAAATTACTGTTAGTAATTTTTAGTTTTTTATTACTAATTTTAATTATAATTTATAAGTTACATTTTTTTAAAATCACCTATAACTTTTATTACAAATTATAACTATACTACAAATTACAATTCATAATCTACTAATTTCTGTCGCCTATATTTAAGTATTACTTATCTGGACATATATACTTAGCTCTTTTAAATAGAAAAACCCAGGTTTTTTTTTTATTTTTTTATTTTTCTTAAAAAAGGTTCAAAAAGTATAAAATCTATTTGAGAGCGGAAGTTTAGTCCAATCATAAAGAAGACACGGAAAACTAATTGGCTTATCATATGAGTAATGTTATGGTGATCATATTTTGGTAATCACATTTGAGTACCACATAATGTGGCACTTTATGCGTGATGTTTATATCATATTATGGTCATACTATTTATTTTTAAACACAATACATGAAATTTTACATTTTGTGGTATTTAAATATGGTCACCAAAATATAGTTAGCATAGTATTATTGTATCCATATAGTTGGCTTTTCTTGTTTGGCTTTTTAGGGTTTTTTTTTTTAAAGTCAAACTTTTTCCTTTTTGATTATGCCGTCACAAATAAAAAGTAAAAAATATGCCCATTTTAGATAAAATTAATATTTTTACTAAAAATAAAAAAATTATTTTCAAATATAATAATTTGAAAATAATTAATAGGTTGTATCATTTAACATGATTTTGATAAAATTTTATGAAATTATAAAAATTTAAATAGAAATAGTCCCAAAACTAAAACTCACCACCATCCCAACACGCACCAGTCCAGGTCCAATTTCTAAGAAAGCAAAGATCTGAAATTTTAAAAACTCCACGGATACGAGGAAAAAAAAGCTATCCCAAGCCACTTGTACCATGACAAGATAAAACTTTTACTTGTTTAAATAACAATTAAAGTAAAAGAGAGTGAAGAATGACAAATCTGTTTATGATAAACAGATCCTTTTACAAGTTCGTAATTAGGAGGGATAAATTGATAATACAACAATCCTTTCTGAATTTGGCAAACCACCATATATGTCCAGGTAGAAAGAGGCACAGAGAAGGCGGTGGCGTGGTGCGTGCAAGAAGATCAGGGACGCGACGAGAATGGATGGAGGTGGCGGGGGCCGACGCGGCGGAGTTCTTTACGATGGATTATTCCGGAGTCCGAAGACGAACTCCCATACACAACAAGTCCGTGCCGGTTCGTCCATGAAACAATTAATTAAAGTTGTGACTCGTTGGGTGGGGGAACGGGGGCAAAATCCCAGTTTTCATTCGTTTCGTTTCCTCCTAAGTACACACAAAACGAAACTTAAAATTGTGATTAAGGACGGAAACAAGGAAGGGGTCAGGGGTGTCGTGTTCGAGCTCCGGGTATGGCCGACACTTCGGACCAAAACCCCAAGTTTTGTTACTAAAATAACTACTATCTATACTATACTATACTGTACTATACTATACTATGGCCCTAAATACTACGTCTACGTATGCTTTTTGAGGTTTCGATTACAATGAGCATTTTTAATGTGGTCAAATGAGCATTTTCAATGTGGTCAAATGGGGTTTCCAACCCCCAACGTTTCGTTAAACGCTCTTCCTTCCCAGTTACGAACCGCAGGCGGAGCCCGAAGTTATATGATTGTTTATGGAACATTATTAAGGTCATGTTTGGGTTCTCTTAAATGTTAGCTTTTTTTCAAAAAATAATAATAATAATTTTTAAGCTGCACTGTTTAACATTTTTAAAAACTCACTAATTAAATTTTAAGTCAAAAAAAAAACTAATATACATGCCCTACACATTAATTTTTTTTTAGAGTAAATGATTATAACACCTTTAATTAAGAAAATTAACTTTGCTCACAAAGAATTTTTTTTAAAGAAAATATCGTGTCGATATCTCAAACACTCAAATTTATAAAAAAAAAAAAAGTAAATATATTTTAGATATTTCAAAAGAAAACAAAAAAAGCTGCTAAAAAAGATTATCCCAAACTTATTATTATTATTTTTTTTAAAAAAATTAAATATTTTAAAAGTTAAACTTTTTAAACATTCTAAATTAGCCTTATGAACCCTTAAATACAACATTGACATTTATGGAGTATTTTCGTTAATATAAAAAGGGCGCAATAGATGTTGAGTGGACGGACTTATGTTTTCTACCTACTAAATAAATATAAATGTGAGCTACTATTGTTTATTGTTCTAATCGAGACAAATTATAAAATATTTTAAAATTACAATGCAGATGATGTCACTTGATATTTTTAACAAATAAAAATATTCAATGCATACTAAGTGGTTATTCTTATCTATCACCTACCTAACAAATTTAGTCAACATTACTAGGAAAAAAAAAAACAAAACAAATTGGCCAACATTATTCTATTGAAAATATTTATTGCTGTATTGTTAAAAGATAACAACTCGTAAATAATGTTACATAGTATTTTAAAAGTACCAAATTCTTTGATGAGTATTTTCGCTACATGATCAAATAAAAAAATCATGTAGATAATGTTACGTTGTGTTTTAAAACTACAAAATAATTACTTGGGAGAAGCGATGGAGTAATTATTCATTTCTCTTGCGGGGCAAAATCTAGGTGATGTTCCAATATAATAATCATGAATTTATATAGTGGAGTTCATTAATTTTTTATTATTATTTTATTTATTATGTTAAAATTATCATTTAGTGAATAGTACAAAACATTACTTCAAAGCACTAAATAATTACTCAAAAGGTGGAGTGCGGGTATCCGTTTCCGTACTTATAGCTGCATACGGCACGAGATTCACTATTTTGATTTTTTATTTTCTCCATTTCGTGCATAAAGATTTATTAAATTATGTTCAGATTTTTTCCTATTTAAAGACAGAGAAATTAGAATATTTTGAGAATAAGAAATTCCTAATAGCAACAGGAATGTGCCGCAGGACTGCTGATCAATTGAGGGAATGTTGCAAATATTCTCTGACTAAGGCACTATTAAATAATAATTTCACCTTTACTTGGCCCGTAATAAGTAATTACTTAATATGTATAAAATATTTTTTTATTTAATAATTTAACCTTTTAAATTAAATGTAAAGTTTCTTCGTAGCATCAAAATAAATCTCATTCCACTCCATATTTAAAAACAAAAAAATTTGCTCCAATTTAAAAAAATTAAAAAAAAAATCATACGATTATAAATTTTAAAAAAAGAGAGGTGTAAGTGACAAGCTTAAAAAGTAACTATATCTAAGTGAGAGTATTAAATAATAATCTCACATTACTTAAAAAGTGTATAATAAGGGTTCTACCTAATACTTTAAAATTTTTGACTAGATACAAATACCCAACTCCTATTGGCTTCTATTGCGTTTGCCTTTGCAACACCACAAGCGCTTGTTCAAAGAGAGCAACACTCCAAATAAATTCACTGTTAGCCGTTAATCCCACGTCACTAAGTTTTTAATTATTTTTTTTTTGCAATGTTCACTCTTCATCATTGAAATTTGTCATTTCTAGTGTGATGCTCGACGAAATTTTTGGGTGTGTGTTATTATATATTTTGCGAAATTCATATAATTGAAATTTTATATATATGTGTACGAGGTGATTATATATATATATATATATATATATATATATATGAAGTCTCTCTGATATTTATTTATTTTTTGATTGAATTGCTCCTACAAAAGCACAAAAAGGTGAGACTACTAAGTTGACTCGTGCCAAAAATCTCTTTCGATGATTAAGTTAGCGTCTTATAAGATTAAAGTAATGAAAAGCTCTCATTGGTGAGAAACTCTCAGTTAAAAGTTTTCTGGGTATTTTAACAGAATTTATGTTAGCGAATGTTTATATGTTATCTTGAATTGCATGTTCTCTTATTTGTAGCACATATCAGTGTCCTTTTTAGCGAGAATGTCTCGTTCTCTCACAGCTTTGACTAGGCAGAAATATCTCTCCTATAAACATAGGTATAAGGAGAGAATTCCAATATGATGTTACTTTAAATTTGAAGTTGAATGCTTTTTATTTTGTCCAAAATACTCTTCAAAATTTTCTGTTATTACTTAATTTAAAAATTATAAGGCTCACCATTTAAAAAATTGATAATTTTACTATTTAATTTTTTTTATCTACTTTGATTATTGAATTTAACACTTGCATACGCATGCGTGTGCGCTAACTGCTAAAGAAATTCCTAATTTGGTGAAATTTTTTATGATATTTTTATTTATAAAAATATCCCCATGTAGTAATTTGATATTTCAATTTTGTATTCTTTTTATAGAACAATTGAAAAAATAAAAAAATTAAATTATAAATTTCCATGCCCAATGCTAGGGCAAAACCGCTATATATCTATATTGCAATGGATGTGAGTTTGATGTGATATTTGTCTTAATTTTAATAACTGTGATTTTTTTAATGTAATTGTGAAAAAGATCTATCTATATTACAAGGGATAGAGTTTAGTGTTACATTTGTTTTATGTGGCAATTTTAATGGTTGAGATTTTTTAATTTAATGGGTGAAAAAGAGTGAAGAAAGTGAGATGAGAGAGAAATAAATTTGCAACCTTGTGTGTGGATGTTATTAAACAGAGTACGAATATTAATTTTAAATTTTACACACATTACAATAATAATAAAATAATTAAAATAGTTCTAAATCTCTACGTGACAGACTGCGAGCTATTTTTACTTAATTTATAATTTAAAAATTAAATTAACTTAAAATTAAATAAATTTAATTTATCTTATTTAAAAAAATATCTTTAAACACATATAATTCACTAGTATACATACAAAACTCGGTCCAAGATTTAAGTGCTATAAAATTAGACAGTTACAAAAGCTATGGTATTGGAATTCCATGTACTTGGGTGGTGTTTGGTTCAAGTGAATGCTTTTACACAAAAATAGAATGATTATTCTTTAGTATTTGCTTTGAAATTCTCATTTCATTAAATGAAGGAAGAGTAATTATTTTTGAATTTGACATTCCTCATTTTTTTTTGGCAAACCAAATATTAAAATGAATGTTTTAACAAAATTATCATTCTATCAATTTGACTGTCATTCTAATAAATCAAACACGACTTAAAATAATTCTTGCTAATTATCCGTACAATGATTCACCAAATGACTTCACCATGAATGTAAAGATGAAGAAGAATCATACTTTTTATAGATCGATGCTTAAACGATACTCAATAATCTACAGATCCAATTTAGATCTCGAGGCAAGTGGAAAACTCCCAAACTCGCTCAAGTTTCGCTAGCTGTATTGGAGACAAGATTTGAGAATTGAGGTAAAGGTATACAGAATAAAATACCACCTTTTGTTACTTCGTTCTATCTTGTCAATTTAATTTAAATTCAATTCAATTCAACTCGTACGAATAGTGCGAGTGAGTAAATTGAATTGTGTATATGAATTAATTAAAAAAATAAAAAAAGTTGAATTGAGTGCGAGTTTATATCTTTTTCAACCCACTCTTAATTCAACCCGTTTATAATATTATATTAGTTATTGTATTTTTATATACGATAAATTTTTACTTTATATATATATATATATTAATAATTTATAAGGAACATAGTAAAATATTTATAATTTTAATTATTATTTTGTGTATTGTGAATATTTTTTTTAATAAGTATGCATTATAAATGTTATTGTTTGAGATATTTAATTATATTATTATTATTAATGAATGATTGTTGGTAATTTTAGTTAGATTTTTGCTTAACTTGTTAAATGTCTTTTTTTAAACAAATTGCAATAAGTTTTTTTATTATTTAGAAACTAATTTTAAATAATAATTTCAAAGTTTTAAAACTTTTTAACTCGCTAAATCGTTTAAACCGTGAGTTAAGTAAAATAATAAAGAAGGTGAGTTAAATGCGAATTTATATCTTTTTAACCCGCTACTAATCTAACTTGCTTATAATATTATATTAATTATCGTATTTTTACTTACGATGAATTTATATTATATATATATATTAATAATTTATAAAGAATAAATTAAAATATTTATAATTTTAATTACTACTTTATGCATTGTGAATATTTTTTTCAATAAGTATGCATTATAAATATTATTGTTAGAGATATTTAATTATATTATTATTATTATTGAATGATTGCTAGTAATTTTAATTAGTTTTTTTGCTTAACTTGTTAAATGTGTTTTTTACACAAATTGCAATAAGTTTTTTAATTCTTTAGAAACTAATTTAAGAAAATTATTTCAAAGTTTTAAAACTTTTTAATTCGTTAAATCGCTTAAATCGTGTGTTAAAACTGTTAAAAAAATATTATTTAACTCGTTAATTTTGATAATTAATGAATTAACGATGAGTTAAAAAAATAATCACATGTTAAAAGTGAATTGATAGAAAAAATTTTCTTCACCTATCTTAATCCAACCCCCGCACACCCGCCAAAATTCTAGGAGCATGTTTTTTTATGAAATTGTTGTAGTGAAAATATGTAAAAAAATAAAAATATATATTTGAGTTTAATAATTTCAGAACAAATGTCAGAAATATGAATTTTTTAATTCACAAATTTACAAGAATATCAAAAATAAAGATAAAAAAAATTCTCAATAATTCATTAATTACTAAAAGCTAATTTAGCCCTAAAATTTACAACATTATTTATAATAGAAATCAATTTTAACCCAAACTTGAATAAGAAATAACCAATCAATTCAATTTTCATGAGATTAAGCATAAAATTAAAAAAAATTAAAAATATCAAACAAAAAAATCGAAATAAAACTCAATATTAATTATTAAAAATATAAAGATAAGTTCCAAAAAAAGTGATACTAATTTTTTATTTATAAACAATTATTATCAAAATTAAAATTTTATTGAATGCGGTCTGCCTCATGAATGGACAGATGGGCGAGGCTCTCACTATCCGTAGATGTCTAGCGGTGGGCAAATTATTAGTTAGATGGTACTTGTTTAATAAATAAATAATTATAATTTATATTATATAAATTATTTTTTTATTTTTTACTTATTTAATAAAAATAAATTATCATATTTTTATAGTCAAGTTTATTACTACAAAGTTAAATAAACTATTATACTATATGATATACTTCGAAATGATATACTTCCAAAGCACCTAATAATTATTCAGAGTTGAGTAGCTTCCTTAGCCTTTGGGCTAATTTTTTTTTGTAAATTTTTTTTGTTTTTTTTTTAAAATAGATGTAAAAATATATAAAAAAGTTAGAAGAGATCAAACAAATAAAATTTTTTAAAGACTTTTAAACAATAATTTTTAAAAAAAAATTAATCCAAACATAAATGCTTAAGTTCAAGTGGAATTAAGACCTTCAAAGATTAAGCAAAATACAAAACATAAGAAAAAACAACTTAGGTCCCATTTGGCAATTAATTTTAAGTTAATTTAAAATTAATTTTTTTACCTTTTTATTTAAAGTCTTAAGAGTCAAAAAAATTCGTTTTCTAACCCACAGGTTTTTAGCCTTTTTATTTTTTATACTATTTTTTTTTATATTTTTTAAAAATATCATAATTTTTATTATATACATTTATTTTTTACAAATTTTTTTTAAATTTACTATTCAAAACTATCAAACAAAATTTATGTTGAATATAAAATTATCTAAAAATAAATTTTAAAAAATTATAATAATAACTTAATTTTTTTAATCTTTTAATTTAAAGCAACTTTATAAACCTTTTGTCTTAAAACTACTTTATAAGCCTTTTGACTCTAAACAATTGTCAACATCAACTTTTTTTATTTTTATTTTTATGTATAATAGATATTTGTAGGTGGAGTTTAGTTAACTTACCATGCGTACTGTGTTAATCTGTTGTATGTTTTTTGCAGGCCGGGGTGGTTCCATAATTCCGGAGGCCATAGGAAGGGTTTTTAAATTAAGACCTTTTATATTCAAGTCTATTTTATGTTTTGTTTTTCTAATTTTAATCTTATTTCTATAAAATATACAAAAATTATCAATTAAATCTTTATAATTAAGTTATA